>CM041778.1:34261214-34559492 GCA_023374045.1 Limonium bicolor
TGTTGAATTTTGAGAAACCACTTCGTGTTTCTCTTTAGGATGGTTAATTGATTTAGGAACTCTAAGAATTAATTTTATAGGAGTTCGTGCCACCTCGGCACTCTCGGGCTTTTCGTGCTTTAAGGGGCGTGCGTGAGCACTCCCGAGCATTTTTGTTTGGACTGAATATAACCTAGGGAATATGTTTTATTTATTCATATAATGCCATTTGGTTTGGCGTTTTATGGTCATAGGTCATGCTTGATCACATTTTCTAAGGCGTTAGCGTTTATGGTGAAACGACCATTTTTACGTAACGTTCTCATGCATGGGTTTGCATGCGTACGTGAAATGATTTATATTTGGATTATTTTCCATTAAATAATGGTTTTATAATGTTAATTAGGTTTGGGGTATTTCAACCCCCCCCCCCCCCCAAAAAAAGAGGGGTACGCCCATGTACCCTAGACTAAAGTGTCTAGTCAGTAAATATAGAGGGAAACTTTGCTCGCATATCCGCTTCTAGTTCCCATGTGGCCTCTTCAACATCGTGGTTCGACCAAAGAACCTTTACGAGGCTCACAGACTTGTTTCGAGTCTCTCGTGTCTTTCTATCTAAGATTCGTTGCGGTGTTTCCACATACCGCATTGTTGGTTCTAATGATAGTGTCTCTGGTTGTAGAACATGAGAAGGATGAGGCATGTATTTCTTAAGCTGAGACACGTGAAAAACATTGTGTACTTTGCCCAACTCTGCTGGCAAATCTAGTCGATATGCCACAAGACCCACCCGCTCTGTGATAGCGTAGGGTCCTACAAACTTCGGGCTTAGCTTGCCCTTCTGTCCAAATCTGAATACACCCTTCATGGGTGATACTCGTAGAAATACCTGGTCGCCAACTGCGAACTCAAGGTCTCGTCGTCTCTCATCAGCATACGATTTCTGTCTGTCTTGTGCTGCTTTCATGTTATTTCTGATTTGTTGTACTTCTGCCTGGACTTGCTCCAAGTACTCAGGCCCAATGATGACGGTCTCACTAGACTCGTCCCAGCACAATGGTGTGCGGCATGGTCTGCCATATAGTGCTTGAAAAGGTGACATCTGTATAGAGGCGTGATAGCTGTTATTGTATGCAAACTCAATCAGGTGTAACCTATCTATCCAGCTACCCTGAAAATCCAAGGCACATGCTCGTAGCATGTCCTCTAAGGTCTGAATAGTCCTCTCTGATTGACCATCTGTCTGAGGATGAAATGCTGTGCTAAGCTTCAATTCAGTTCCAAGTGCTTCGCGAGTAGCTCGCCAATATCGTGAGAGAAATCTAGTATCTCGATCTGAAACAATAGTCTTTGGTACTCCATGATGTCTGATAATCTCCTTCTCAAATAGTTCTGCCAACTTTGGCACTTTCCAAGTGTCTTTCATCGGAATAAACCTAGCAACTTTAGTCAGTCGATCAACAACAACCCATATCATATTTAGTCCTCCTCTCGTAGGTGGTAGTCCCACCACGAAGTCCATAGAGATATCATAAAACTTCCATTCAGGAACTGGCATAGACTGTACCATGCCTCCTGGTCGTCTATGTTCGAATTTCACTTTCTGGCAAGTGAGACATCGATCACATATTCTGTCACGTCGCCCTTCATACCACTCCACCAGAAATACCTCTTTAGATCTTTGTACATCTTAGAAGCTCCTGGATGGACAGATGTGGAAGAAGTGTGGGACTCTCGAAGAATATGCTCTTTTATATCTGTGCTGTCTCTGGGAATACACAATCTGCCCTTTAATCTGATTAGCCCATCATCATGTAGCTGAAACTCATACTTCCCTCCTTCCAAAGTACCGTCAGACAACTTCTGACTAATCTCCATCATTCGCTGATCATTCTGCTGTGCGCTACGTATGTCGTCTATAAGACTCGAGCTAGCCACAATGGCATTCAAGGAATGTGCTCGTCGACTCAATGCGTCTGCTACTACATTAGCTTTTCCCTCTTTGTACTGCAAATCGATGTCGTAGTCCTTGAGAAATTCAACCCATCTCCTTTGTCTCATGTTTAACTCCTTCTGGGTGAATACATATTTCAAACTTTTGTGATCCAATATACGGTCATCTGGACACCATACAGGTAGTGGCGCCAGATCTTCAATGCAAAAACAATTGCTCCAAGCTCCAAGTCATGTGTGGGATAGTTTTCCTCATGTTTCTTCAACTGTCGGGAAGCGTAGGCGACTACCTTCCCATTCTGCATGAGTACACACCCTAATCCTGCCTGATGCATCACAGTAAACTTCATAACCCTCTGTGCCTTCAGGTATAGTCAAAACTGGGGCTGATGTCAAAGCATCCTTCAAATACTGGAATGAGGTCTCACATTCTAGTCCATGTGAATGGTGCGTCTTTCTTCATTAGACTTGTCATAGGTTTTGCTATTTTGGAGAAGTCTTGACAAACCTCCTGTAGTAACCTGCTAACCCAAGGAAACTCCTGATATCAGTCACTGTCTTTGGCCTGGGCCAGGTGCGAACCGCTTCTATTTTTGCTGGATCCACCGCGATCCCCGTCTGAGATAACATGTCCTAAAAAGGAAACTCGGTCTAGCCAAAACTCACATTTGGAGAACTTAGCATAAAGCTGGTTCTCCCTTAAAATCTCGAGTACACGTCGGAGGTGACTCTCGTGCTCTCCCTTAGACTTTGAATAAATTAGGATATCGTCGATAAATACAACTACGGTCTTATCCAGCTGCTCTCTGAATAACCTGTTCATTAAATCCATGAAAACTGCCGGTGCGTTTGACAAGCCAAAAGGCATAACTGTAAACTCATAGTGGCCATATCGTGTTCTGAAAGCTGTCTTTTCTCTGTCTTGCTCCCTGATAGGTATCTGATGGTATCCCGATCTCAAATCGATCTTTGAAAACACCTTTGCTCCTCTTAACTGATCAAACAAATCGTCAATTCGTGGTAGTGGATATTTGTTCTTCACTGACACTGCATTAAGCTCTCTGTAATCGATACATAACCGAAGGCTTCCATCCTTCTTCTTCACAAAACACTGGTGCTCCCCAAGGAGATACGCTAGGTCGTATGTATCCCTTGTCTAATAAATCCTTCAGTTGTTCTTTTAACTCAGCCATCTCTGCTGGTGCCATACGGTACGGTGCCTTAGCTATGGGACCGGTACCTGGTAGTAATTCAATGGAGAACTCTACCTCTCTGGATGGCGGTAAGCCTGGAAGTTCCTTTGGAAAAATATCGGAAATTCTGACACTACTGGCATATCGGGATCAAAATCTGGGTCTTGCTCCATATCCTGAACATAGCATAAATATACTTCCTTCTGCTTCCTGACTTCTTTGTACATAGACATAGCAGATATCACTTTTATTGACGGTGCTCTAGGACTCTGTCGGTAAGACACTGTCACTCCTGATGGGCTCTTAAGTAACAGTCTGCGCTCTGCGCAAAGGATGCGGCCTCTGTGCCGCCCCAACCAGTCCATCCCGGCTATAACGTCGAATCCTAGACCTTTAAACTCGATTAGGTCAATGGGAAATTCTTCCTCCTTAATACGGATAGTGGCTCCTCTATAAAGACGAGTGCAACTGACCTTCTCCTTAGACGGGAGTGCCACCTTAAAATCAGGTAACTCTACAGCGTCTAGCCCCAACTTCCCCGCAAGCGTAGGCGAAACGAAAGTATGTGAGGCTCCGGAGTCGAACAGTACTGATGCTTCCACACCGTTGACAGGAAAGGTACCAGTGAGGATCGTGCCGCCCTTGCTGGCCTCCTCCTCAGTAAGTATACTTAAGGCACCTTCCGTCTCCTTAGCACAACCTAACAACAGAATCTGGGTAAGTACTTTGACATATGATGGAGGTCGAAAGACATAACGACAATGCTTCATTGATGAGATGACCTCCTTTCAGTTGTCTAAGACAATTACAATACTAGTATTTTCTAAAAGTCAAACTTAATCTTCCTGGTCTCATGTGGGTGGTGTTTATCACTGTCGAAGGTGCTGAGTTCATCTTAATCCTTTTAATTCCATGGTATAACAATCTTGACTTTCCACCCATTATTAAAACATCTCCTGACTTCAATATGATTTTCTTTGCAAGGTCCACACGCTTCTGCTCGCCATAAAGGAACTCTGCGTCATCTCCAATTGACATAGATAATACTGGTATCCCCTGTTCAAGGGACCCTTGTGTTTCATCATTGTCCTGATGTAGTCCTAAACGGCCTCCTTCTTCATAGAAGTTGATGATACATAGATCAGCCCTTAGATTGGGAACTGGATCTTCTTCTAGCTGTTGAGCTGTATTAACTGCTTGTTCCACAATTTGTAAAAATTCTTTTGGGATTTTTGGTACTTGCGCTCCATCTCCATTTCTTGTATCCTGGTAGGTCTTTGAGTAAGGATTCCAATCCTTTCCTAAGCACATCATTTTCAGCTTCATTTTTGATCCTCCTGGAAATTCGGGAGTGTAGAACCCTCCTGGTCCTGCTCCCAGTTCTTGACATCTTCTGATGATTGCAATTTGTGTTTCCGGCGTTAGGTATTCTTTGAGTAGTATTAACCCTGGTTGGATAACCTTACATTGTTCGTTCCCTGGTTCTTGTGCTTTGATAATGTTTTCTTCCAGGAGGGCGGTGAGGGGATAGGAAAGCATATCTTATAGCTTCCTACGTGGTTTAAAATTCTACTAGTGAGTCTTGCTAATTCTTTCCTACTCAGTTAGGCACTTAAGGCATGCAAGCACTCATTCACAACATTCACTGCTCAATGACATGTTCGTATGGGTTTAGAATTACCTGGGTTAGTAGAAGTACCAGCTTCATCTGAGCGGTCCATGACATGCAGGGCGGTCCCGATGCTGGGCCCTTGCCCTTATTTCCCTGAGTTTGGTTTGTTGGTGGAGGGCGAGTATCGCTGGCTCCATTCTTGTGGCTGGTGTTTGCCCTTGCTCCCGGGCGGTAGTTCCTGCTCTCCGGGTTTCGGATACACTCGAAGGCACGATGTCCATATATCTGACAGTGGCGGCACTGGACTTTCTCCCCTTGGCAGTCCACCCCGGGGGATCCTTTCCACATTGTCTACAGTTGAAGTGGCGGACAACCCTCTGGCCCGTGTTTGAGCCATGTCCAGAACCTATTACAATCGAGGTCAATTATATATCCCAACGGTACTGAAGTAATCACATAAGTTTCAAATTTAACTGTTTGGATAAAGTGCCTACCCTTAGATGGGTAGGTTTTCTGTGAGTTTGTTGCTCCGTGGGTTCCTGACTGGGGGTTCCCAGTAGTCTGGTTCCCCTTTCCTTGATAGGACCCCTGGCCTTTTTGAAAGGGTTTGTTCCTTCTGTTGGAGTTTCCCTGCTTGGCATCCTCGCTGCCAGGTCCGTCCTTTCTCTTTTGGGAGCTCAAAGCATCCCTTCTTTTGCATGTAATCTCCACAATGGAGGCAGCATGGTAACATTCCTGAAATCTCAAGGTATCAGTCTCCAAATCTCCCATGACGGGGTAAAGTAGGTAATAATATTTCGACTGGTTTATGTCTCTCCTGTTTTACCTGTAAGCTGGTGGGAATGATTGGTCCCATCCCAAACTGGAGTCGAGGGCTCAGTCCCCCATAGAACCGGTCGACCAACACCTGGTCCGAGTATCCTATTCCGGGTAGTAGTCGGAGTAGCGAAGTAAACTTCGCATAGTATTCATCCACTGACATCTTTCCAGTTTGTTCCAGCGCATCAAACTCCCTAGTCTTCACCATCCTGGTGTGGGCCGGGTAGTACTTGCCCCTCAGTAGTGCAGTGTAGTGTCCCCAAGTGAAAGCTGGGTCATCCAGGTGGTCGGCCTTAACCATATTCCACCAATCCCTAGCTGCATCCTTCAGGTAGAAGGCAGCGAGCCTTACCTTGTCCCTAGGTGGGACGGCTAGTGTCTCGAACGCTGTTTCCATTTCCATGATATAGGTCTCTAAGTGTGCAGGGTCAGTCTGCCCCTTGAATGCAGTTGGCCTGAGATCGGCCAAACTCTTCACCCAATCCTTCTCTCTGGGTGGTGGTGGTGGAGGTAGCTGCTGCTGCTGCGCAACCCCCGCCTGTGCAAATGCCTGAGCTATCAGTGTAGCAATATCTGCCAGCCTGACAGGCGAATCCTCAGCTGTCTGTCCGCGGCGTCCTCCTCTTCCTGACATCTGCAGGATGTTGAGGTATATTAGATACTGTGGTCACAATCTTGGTCTTGGATAGTAGTCTAAGTAAAAACTAACTTAACTCCTTTCTATACTATCACTCAACCCGTAACCTATAGTTTTAGAAATCCTAATCTCGGTGTATCCTTGTATCCAGAGCGTAACTACGCTCTGATACCACTTTTTGTAACACCCCAACCCGAAATCCAATAACCTGTACGACGATCACTCCCAAATAAACATAAACTGCAGCGGAAATAAATACAATAACCGGGCGTATTACAATGCCGTTGGCCACCCTTGTGACCAACAAGGCTAACTCCAAATACAATCTCCAAAAGTCACGGTCTGAATACGAATACAATCCGAGATACTAGGAATCAACTCAAAGGTACAATAATCAAATAAAACGAATAACTAGTAGGAGACTCCCATAGCTTGAATCTACCCCACCTACACTCGGTGTGGTAATCTTCTCTACTTCAGGTACCTGAAAAATGGGGGTGCCCCCAAAGGGGCTCAGCAAACAATGCTGGTATGGAAAACGTGCAGCCCACCGGCTACCGGGCCACACCAACTACTTTGTCGAATACATGCAGTTCATTTTTGTAAAGCTGTAAACAAGCATAGTATGATAATAACAAGTGTCCATACAAGGACAACAATGTCACATAAAACCAGACTTCAGAAGGTCAAGTTAGATGAACTGTAATCATTTGATAATAGTCGGGTCCACACGATGGGACTGACAGATGTATAAGAGTATGTCAATATAGTGAAGGTATAGTGACCTCGTTAAAAGAAAGGTGGGTAATTAGTCCCCCAGAAGATAACGTAGTTAGTTCCTGTACTTAAGAGATGTGGGAATCGAACCCTCGAGAGGAATGAAGTCTTCCCCTCCACTTGAACTGTTCCGGTACGCAGCCGGTGAGTGACATAATGCACCCCGAACTCTAGAATGTTCCGGTACGCAGCCGGTGAGTGACATAGTGCACCCAGAACTCCCGTCGCGACGTAAATTGAAAAGGAGACGACCTGAGACAGGTACAACTCCCGTAGCATGCATGGCCAGATCCAACTGGGCTCCTCGTTCTCGTAGTGTAGAATTGTTAGGTGTCATACAAGGACATTAATCAAGAACGAAATGTGTACTGTCAGTTATCACGTTTAGGATAATGACGTTTGTTGTAAAGTGAAGTTAGTGAGAGACTTGAGTACAAGTTCTCGGTATAATAAAACGCAGGTATTTAATCCACTGGTATTGTAGTGTTGTATGTGTGGGACATACACGTTGTAGTTAGCATCATTCACGCACATAAAATAATACAACGGTGCACAAGAGTAAAACAACATTTTACAATAATTATCTTGGTCGTTATTTCAAACAACAGATAGCACACAAGCCGGTGTAATCCGGTAGGCAACAGGTTGCAAGAATCCCATACCGTTCACCGTAGACTGTACTTGTTTAATTCCCGGTCAACGTCTGGTCAAACAAAGTCCTAGAATAGGATTAACTAGAGGGTTAATTTATGTTACCCTTATATAATAATTCTATTGGATCATTCAACAAATTTTGTACTTGTTATTTCATGTGAGGTTTATTTCTTTTAATTACCTCATGATTTAATGTATAACATAGTTGTTATTCTTTTGATTTATTTATAAATCCTTTAATGTACATATATGTATTTATTTATTCATGTACCATATTTGTTATTTATTTTTAATTGTCTAGATGACATAACTACTCATAATTTCTTAACTATATTTATATGCCATACATGGACATAAAAATTCTTATAGTTTTTATTATTCCTCCTTTAATCATAAATAATAATTATTGGTTACCTTTAAATTCCTTATAACTATATAAGCCTTAGTTTTAATTCCATAACTCCTTAAATCAAAATTCTTTCTTCTAATTCCTCCAAATATCCATATAGGACCTATATTCATTTAAATCTAAATTCTTACCCTTATATTTCGGTTATTTATAAAACAACCACATTAATTCATAAACTTTATATTTAAATTCTAATCTCATTATATTATATAGTTTTAATTTCATAAATCCTTAAATCATAATTTTCTTTTCTAAATTCCTTAAATATCCAAGTGGACACTTGTATTTCCACAAATTGTGAATTCGCCCCATATAAAATCTTGTTTTATATTTAAACTCTTATAAATTACATATTCACCCCATAACTTTTATAAACTTAATATTTCACGTCATAAATCATTTTAACTCAAAGTTTTCGGTCAATATTTTGACCATAGTCTAATTTCATACTTAATACATTAATATACCCATAAACTTATATGTTTCTCGGTTTTACACCAAACCTTTTAAAATTTACATTTTAACCACATAACTTATTAAACTAGCCATATAAATACTTGTAGCTATTTCTATATTCCAAAAATTTAATATAAGTTAATATACTTATATATTTCGAAAATCACCAAAATAAGCCATGTTATTCTCGGCTTTAATTTTATTTTACTATATAGTTTTAAAACTTGCTTTAAACTTTAATAATAAATACATATAAATGTATATAAGCCATATAACACTTCTAAAAATTATGCTAATGACTTAGAATGATTATAAACTCAAAATAGAACATTTAATCCTTAGATAATTTGGTTTGACCATTTATGTACCATAATTAAATTTTGTGACACATATTTATACCTTAAGGTAATAATCTTACTTTATATGTTATAAATTATTTTTCTTGATACTTTAATTCAATAATTTTCGGCCTTAATATTAACATGGCCTAAACATAATTTTTATACCAAATTTTGAAGCTTAAATCAAGCTTAAACTTAATAAACCTTAATTATATATACTTACTCCTTAAATTAAGACAATTCTTGTACTTGATTTCTCCTTGAATTCCAAGCTCTCCAAATGCTATCTTGATGAAGAATTTTCGGCTCCTTAAATATATTTAGGAGATCTATTTGTTAGACTTCTAACAAAGATTTATAAATAATATTTGGAGTAATCTTACAAGAGTTTACCTTAGGAATTTTACAAGATATTTTTGGTATACCTTGGGATGATTGTAGATCCAAGTTTCCTTCATGAAATAATGAAGAAAATATAGGTTTATAAACTCTAGAATTCGGCACTAATTATAGACACCATATGGAGGAAGATAAGGATTACCATATCTTACCGAAATTTCCAGATTGCGCACTCTCTGCGGTTTTTGTCACCCAGAACTGAAATGACCACGAAAACTAATGATCCTTATATGGTTGGAAAGCTAATTCAAAGAGGAACAACTTTGGTGTTGAGAAGATTTTGATAAATGTAACGACCCCAAAACCACCCTGGTTGAGAGACCGTTACACGCCGCGCGCTTATTACCTAAGACACGCAAGGCTACACTATCGAAACCCCAAAATAGAACTAATGTTCATATATTACCAGATAAACGATTACAAAATGTCTTTACAATACACAGGCGGAAGCCAAACTGAATTACAAAGCATAATCTAAATACAACTGGGCCTTAAGGCCAAACAAACTAAATACAAAACTCAAATGCCAAAACGAAAAGTAAGAGCTGAATCTCCAAGCACGAACTAAAACCTGCAAATCAGACGGAGATAGGGGTGAGCAAAACTATTGCTCAGCAGGTGATAAACTTCATCAGTTGAGCATGCTCAAAACATAATCTGAACATACATACTTATACATATACAGAAGCGCTTAGCCAGAGCGAAACCAAAGTCAAAGCAGAAGACTTTCAAATAGGCAGAAGTCTAAAACAGAAGAGGCTAAGCAGTGGTCAAAACATACACTTAATAGCAGAAGGTAAACTGAAGCTGAAAGCTTGACGAAATCAGAAGCTTAAGAACCTCAGAAGCTTAAACACAATCAGAAGCTTAGCAAAATCAGAAGCTTAGCAAAATCAGAAGCATAGCAAAATCCGAACTTATCAGAAGGCGGTAAGCACACAGCAGACCGTCTCAAATCAAATACAGATAGAGAGCAGACGAAGCAGAGCGCTTATAAAGCAGAAATACCCAGTAGACAGAAAGCACACAGCAGTCCGTCGACGTTTGAAAACAGACAGAGCAGACAGAAACAGATCACTTAGTAAACCAGAGGCTTTCAGAAGACAGAAAGCACATAGCAGTCTGTCAGAAATCAGAAACAGTTAGAGCTAACAGAAAACAGAACTCTTAACAATCAGAAGTGGGACACTAGCACCAAGCATAACACTCAGAAAGGGTCGAAGACCCATGGATCTAACAGATCCCTCGACAACGCAGAAATGACCCGAAGGCCAAAGGTTCGTCAACCCCACATAACAGATTGGGCATGACCCATACTCAGAATGACGTCTACATGGTATACCACGGAATAGCTCGACCCAGCCATTCACGGCTCAGAAGCAGAGTAACTAGGTCCCAAAACGGAAGCTTAACAAACAGAAGCTTTCAACAGAACGGGACAAAAGTCCTTGTCAGAACAGAGCAGAAAGCAGAAGCTTTTAACAGAATAGAACAGAGGGCCAAAGCACATCAAAGGATCATAATCCTTTACCAAAACAAAATTCATACACTGACTAGCAAACACGAAAACCAACCAGAAGCATAGAAGCTCAAACACTCTTCCAGAGCAAATCAGAGTTCAAAGGCTTATTGAGAACTTTCAAATTAAGGTACACATATACATGTGCTAAAACATATCAGAACAGATAGTACTCGAAAAGAGGAATCCAACGCCGCAAACGGCACTCAAAACGGAGCTCAGACGAAGAAGTTATGCTAAAACAAAGGCCGGTCCGAACATGCGTCTAACCTTGCATGTTCGGACCTAATTCGAGAGTCTGAAAAATCCTCCGGCGTATGATGTCCGAACTTCAATGTTCGGACACATGTTAGGACATACCGAAAACTGCAAAATCACTTACGGAAATCAGCCATAACCAAGCCACAAATCCCCCACAAAACATACATAACTTATTGTAGCAAATTAACCAATCGAAAACACATTTCCATGGGGTTTTAACGCATCAAACGCACATCAAAATCAACCAAAAACATCACCAAATCAAAGAGTTAAAACAATCATATACGAAGAACAAACAAAATCAGAAATCCCCATGGTCGAACACACACAACCGAATCCATTCACCACCTACCTCACATCCGACGCAATGCAATCTCAGAGGACTCTACGAAATGCCTTCCTCGAATTCCCACTCGAACGACAATCCCTCGAATTGAACCATTCCCAAATACAAAAGCAAAATCAGAAAGGAGAAAAGAAAACTCAATGGAGAAGAGAACCGAAATTTACAAATCAAACCTTACGATCGACCGACTATCAACACCGAAACTCCATTAGCAAATCTCCATTGATCGATTATAGGGAGGAGATTGAGGAGAAGGAAGAGAAGCAAAGAGAGGAAGAAGATATGAAAGTGAGAGAGGGTTGAGGAAGCGAGGAAACTGTCGTGGAAGGAGAAGAGCATGAATTAGAAAATAAGAAAAGAAAGTTAGGAAATAGAAAAAAAAATACTTCCTAACTCCTTAAATGATAATAAAACCGAAAGGACATCCATAGCCCTCCTTTTCACAATAAATAAATAAAATAACTCTTCTAACCCTCATTCCTCAAAGTTAACAAGATAACATCCAGAAGAATGTCATACACATTCTTATATAAGATTACAGTTTAATACGAACTCCCTTTGCGAATCAGAAAGAAGTAATACAAGATAAAATAAAATAAAAAAAATCTGGGGCATAACAATAAAACTTACGGAAAATTCAGAATAACTCCCGAACTGAGACCTATTGAACAATTCTCTGCTGTGAACCACTTCGCCTTCTTTTGTTCACCCAGAACGGAATACACCATGAAAATTAATGATCTTATATGTATGGAAAGCTAATTCGAAGAGGAACAAGTTTGATGTTGGGAAGATTTCGAGATAACTTACTGAAAATTCCAGAATCTCTCTCGAAGTCAGACCTCTTGAACAGATCTGCTACTTGATTCTTGCTTTGTAGAATTAGCTAGGAATTTTGACATAAAATGGAGTTAGAACTTAAACCTCCATTGTTGGTGCTTGAAGCTAGGAGGGAAGAAGAAAAGAGAGGAGAAGAAGTACTTACACAATCAGTCATGAAGGATGGGGGGACTGATTGGCGTGAGTAATGAAGGGAAAAAAAGACAAGGATTTGTTAAAGTCCAAGTTAGGTGTTTAGGTGGTTTTAGTCAATTTAGGAGGTAGCTTAGTCAAGTCTTCAATCAGAGCTGATAATTGTTGACAATGGGTGCCAAGGGACAAGAAAGGGTCGGCCATGACACATGGGGACAGCCAAGGTTGAAAAAAGTGACAACATTAGTTAAGAAAGTGATGATAAACCTTGAAAATGTGATTTTTTTGGGGTCAAAAACGGCAGCATTAGGGGTGGTGAGTCACCCTTGTTCTTGCCTGATTAATATTGTTTAATTAGGTCCTTTTAATGTTATAATTTCGTGGCTAGTCATTTGTACAAGTTAAATGTGTAAAACGCGTTTTTTCGGTACCCGAAAAGTGCGTTTTTGTGCTGTAAGGACATTTTGGAAAATAAATTGTTCCAACGAGTCCTAAGTGTTTATAGACATTTTTTAAGGTCAATTATGATATACTAAGGTGTTACATTGAGTTATATGGGGTTATATTAACTCATGACACAATTTACGGGCTTCGGGACACTCCCGGGCCAAAAAAGAGCGTTAAGAAAAACTCCCGAGTTTTTGTTGAATTTTGAGAAACCACTTCGTGTGTTCTCTTTAGGATGGTTAATAAATGTTAGGAACTCTAAGAATTAATTTTATAGGAGTTCGTGCCACCTCGGCACTCCTCCGGGCTTTTCGTGCTTTAAGGGGCATGCGTGAGCACTCCCGAGCATTTTGCGTTTTTGACTGAATATAACCTAGGGAATATGTTTATATATTCATATAATGCCATTTGGTTTGAGTTTTATAAGGTCATAAAAGGTCATGCTTGATCACATGTTTCTAAGGCGTTTTAGCGTTTATGGTGAAACGACCATTTTTACGTAACGTTCTCATGCATGGGTTTGCATGCGTACGTGAAATGATTTATATTTGGATTATTTTCCATTAAATAATGGTTTTATAATGTTAATTAGGTTTGGGGTATTTCACATAGTCATTATGAAAGGTATTTCATGATTTTCTGATAATATTTATTCTGGAAATTTAGCTTTTAATTCATATTATAAGCTAATTTCTTTAATTTACACATGAAATAACCTCAAAATAGAATAATAAAAGGTTTCCAAAAATAAAATAAATTTGTCACATGGCTAGCATGACTACATACAGTCATAAACCTGAAATTATTTTATTTGGAACCTTAACCCAAAATTTAAAGAGAAATTCAATCATTTTTGCAATTTTCTCTCTCCTATGGAAAATACCGAAATCAAAACCAAACGTCATGAAATTTTAACACAAGATAGAGGATGATTATTAGAGACTAATGCCGATGGAATTTCGTTATTTCGACTTTCCAATAATAAGTTATGAATTATGGGAGATTCCATATTGTGAGATTTTTATCTAATCGGTTATTTATCAAAATAACCCGATTCTAACTCTCAAAATTCTTAAAAATCATCCTTTATCTTCAGTTAAAATTTCATAATTTTTATCGGCCTGCAACATATTTTAAAAAATCAGATTCCCTTAGAGCACAAAATCAGGGTTTTAGATAAAAATCTTGTTCAATCAACATGGCCTTGCTCTTTCTATAAAAGGACCTTCCAAAAACGACCTAGGGGAGAGGAGAACATTCCCATAGTCAGAGAACACAGCCGTCTACTTGCCTCCCACGTTTTCAACACTCCCAACACCGAAACTCTACCAAAATCATCCCAAAATCACCAAAAACACATTCTTTCTTCTCCCATTGAACTTCCAAGCATCAAAACACCACAAATACAGAACCAAAACGTGCTTAACAACACAAGGAAGAAGAGGTCAGAAGCTCGGGTCAAAGTCGAACCGGATCGGCCACCAACGAAGCTTTCAGAGATTCCCGACGTGAAGGAACATAAAATTTTCGAAATCAAAACAAGGTAAAAACCAAATTCTCTAACCCTTGTGGTCTAAATACACTTCTGGTTAAAATTTCAAACCGAATTGATTTATCCTTGCTTCTGAATTAAGGTTTGTTTGTGTTTCTGCCTTCTAACTTGTTCGTTAAGTTTCGTGTTAAATTCGATTTCAAATTGAAAACTTTCAATCACTAACGTCTTGTACATCTTTCAGGCTACACACCCATAAAATTTGAGCTCAAAACACCGTCGGGAACATCCCAAACGCCGCCGTCCGAGGGCGGTCCGCACCCACGGACGCTATGTCCGGGGTCCCGGACGCCTTGTCCGTAAGCCCGGACGCCCCCGGACGGTGGCGGTATTTCAAAATTTTCAAAATTTAGGTTTTCCAAAATAATGTCCGGGCCCACGGACTTCCTGTCCGTGGCCCCGGACCTTGCAAATTGCATTTTCTGTTTAATTCGACTTTTATGTTTACATAGGTTAACTAGGGTCCGTGGGTTCGGACATTAGGTCCGTAGCCACGGACGGAAACAAAATTTGACCTAATTCTGCCTCCGAAACCCTAGTTTAGGAATCTTTAATTTTATTTTAATTTTCTGTCAAAAAATGTTAAAAAATAAAAAAAACAGAAGCGCGCACTTAGGTTAAAAACGACTCGTAATAAGCCGTAATTAAACTAAGTAGAGGAAAAAACGACTTCTAGGGGTAATGAAAGTAATTGAACCCTAATTAAGTCGAATATCAAGCCCCCCAACCCGAACTCTCCTTTCCTAATTTGATCTAGGTTAAAATTAGGTGGCGACTCATAATAGGTTCCAGTGAGCTAGTTTAGGTTTTAATAATTATTGTTTTATGACATAGTTATTAATCTTAGGTTATAAGTGGACCTAAACCCGACTAGATCCTAATCAACTTTAATAAACATAGGATAGGGTTTAAAATCGAGGCTCACAGACTGGCGACTCTGCTGGGGACAAAATTCTTATTAACTTTTAATTTTAAGAAAGAGGGCTTAACTCGAAATTTTTTATTTATGGCTTTATTATTCTGTTTATTTACCTTTGTGCGCAATTTAAATTTCTGTACCTTTGCATCATATGAGAGCGAGGGTCCACGCAAACCGATTTCACCCCGGGACCCGTTTGAGGGTCCCCTGTCTGGGACTCACACCTTTTAGGTGATGTGAATAAGCGGGGGAAAAGAGGAGGATGTCGTCTAACCGCATCCCCTTAATACCTGGGCTTTAGCCCCAAGCATTTTCCTGGCAGTCTCCTTACCTAGCCCATTGTTTGGTCAGTCAAAGACCCGACCGTAGACGCACACCTTCAGGTGATGTGAAAAAGTGGGGAAGCCCAAAGAGAATAGCGTGCAAGCCCTATTCCTTTGTGGTGACCTGGGCCCATGCCCCAAGCACCTCTCCGGATCGATCCATACCCGGTTTGGTTAAAACATCTAGTGAGGACATGTTGAATTTGTGTGGGCCTTGTTTGCTTGTGTGATCGGCCTACTACCCAGCCTAGAAACTGATAGGAATTTCTCCTACATCAACCTAGCGCAACCCGAATTATCAGCTCTATTTGTTTGTGGCCCAGAGGCCCTGTTTGGTTTAATATGTGAGTCATTCGGGCTTCGGCCCAAGAGCTTAGACTTAGATGATTTCTCTTCTGGCCCAATTTGAATTATCAATTAGTTTTAGGCCCATAAAAAGAAATCCACCTGAACTTGAAATAACTCACAAGTCCTGCAAATAAAATCTCTTTCGGTATAGCAACCATCTTCTTTGACCCGCCCATTTGTGATTTAGGGATCGTTCCAGCCCATGTGCTTTATTTCAGGCCCAAACACATTTCGGCCCAAGGGCTCATTCTAGTCTAGGAAAACTCTTCACTCGGGCTCTGACCCAAAATCCTAGATCTAGGTGCCGTCTTTTAGGCCCAACCAAAACCACTCGGCCCAAGTTCAAGTTCATATATAGAGCAATCAGTCCGGCCCAAGTACCACACTCATGACTCATTTCATCTAGGCCCATAGACCAATTCATAGTTTTGGCCCATGAGCTTCGCTCTCAGTCCAGAATTTTGGCCCATAAAACATTTGAATCCAAGATAGTTTGCATAATTCATTCATTCCAGTTTCCGGCTTCAAGGCCCAACAAGAGAAACAAACGAATCTTAGACCTCAAGGCTCAGTGGCCCATTCACGGTCCATGTGACTTCCTTCATCTTGTTTGCTCAATTTTTGGACTAAGGGATTCAGGCCTACATGTCCGTTCTAGTCTAGGAATCACTCTAATCTGTGCACTTCACTCTCATTTTGGAGAAGACTCGGGCCCAGTTACTTCCTACATAACCCATAGGCATTCCTAGTCAAACAGTTTTACAGGGCCCACTCGAAGTTTGGAAGGAAGACAATCATGGTCAATGGCATCCCGACGGTCAACCGCTCGGGTCTTCAGCGCATCGGCATCAGACAATTCAACATCACTATTTTAGGAGTTTTCTCGATTTAGCAGTTTTCTTTTCTCAGTCATTCTTCTAACTTTTATGGTGGCTAGCTTCCTTTATCATTTAGGTAGTTTTCTTAAGATTACAATTTTGATGTTGTCTTTCCATTTATGAATTAGAGCATAGTTCCATTTTCATTTTTTGTGCATTTATTCACAAAACCAGAACACCAAAAAAATAAATAAGTCATCACGTCATTTCACCCACATCCACTACCTTGATCACATACATCCCATGTCTCTCACCACACTCCCCTCTCCACATGAAACTCATTCTTGCGCAGGGAATATCTCACCACCTTGTTGGCTTCCACCACTTATCACCTCTCAATAGGAAATCTCACCGTACACTGAAAGCATCCCACTACCATGTTTACTTTCGTCACTACATCACTCCACCAAAACAGCAAGACTTCATCGCCACGTACCACCACACATACAGCCACCTCCAACAAATAACCTGGAAATTCAAAAGGCTTGTCAAAAGACCCCAAAACAATACTGGGGGCAATCTGAGTTAAGGAACGATAATGTTTATTTCTTTTGTTTAAATGTGCAAACAAGTCTCTGAGTGTACACTTCGCGAGAGTGCCTAAAACCAAGAGCGAACGAGCGTGTCATTTTTACACGACTCCAGAGAGATCACGTTCAAAGGTAAGGTAAATGGCATGACTCTAACCGAAGGAGATAATTTGTAAATTTACACTTAAACCTATGAAAAGTAACAAAGAACGGATAGTTATCCAAAACGGAAGAACATTGAAGGAGTCTCGAGGACTACCAATGATATAAAATATTAGGAGGAAGTACCACTACAGACGCACACAGTACCGGAAGCTCATCTTGCATGGCGCACTTGCCATAGCAAGTGCTACCACAGTTAAGCTACACGGAAAGCCATCATGGCGAGATAACAGAACGCTACAGTTGTAGTACACACTAATACTGGATTGTAAATCTATAAGAACGGGAGAATGAGACCTTGGAAGGGCCTGACGGCCGGACCATGATGAGATGAGTGGATACACCAGTCAGCAGGGATCTGAACTTGGACAGAATACTAAACGACATAAATATCAGCAACGGTGCAACCTACTACAACAACGACCGACAGTACGGTAAGAACGCCAATCCCGAACTCCAAGAGGAAAACCTAAGGGATCGCTCAGTGATCCGAGCAAAACCATATGTAAGCAATAACCTACCGGGAAGTGATACATAATACAGTGGAGACTGTTGACTCAACGACTTCCGACAAGAACGGGATAGAACTCCCGAGATGACCATTAAGAATACTAATAAAACAATCTTTATTGAATATGTTGGTGAACCCGGGAAACAGGGATAAAGGAAATGAACGTAAGATATAACCTACTAAGGATTAAAGACGTACAACCCTGGAAAAGGAGCAATTGATGAATGACAGTTAATACTGTTTGTCTAACTCATTAACACCCAAGTATAACTTATCATCAACGGGTGGCGTAGTCAACGGAAGTTGAACGAAGCGTTGAGATGGAATTATAAGATGACAGGATGATATCCAACTTGGACACCGTAAGGCAAACGCCTGATACAAACCTAACCTTGATTGCTAAAAGACATAAGTCTAGTAAATGATAGTATTTTCGAGGACACTAAATAACCTCAAATCACCTGAATAAACTTCCATAGCAGGAAGTGGGATGCAGCGAATCACCATGAAACCCGATACTACATTCAATATGTAACCTAACGGTGGATAGTGTTCAAGGAAACAAAACCTTTAAGGATGGCCTACAGATGAGTGAGAGTGCAAGTAATGAACTGAAGCATTAAGCACTAAGAGCCTACGAGCCAAGGATGTTAACCACATCAGAGCCCGAGGCACAGTAACTTGTAAGAGAGCTTATTCAGGCCATGAAGGAACTACAATGTGTTGATGTGAACGGTTACAAACCTATAATTTAGATTGTGTAAGAATTGCCAGGAAAGGGCACCAATGAGAATAAGGGGATAATGCTAAGGACGGGGCGGAGAACGAACCATTCCTTTTAGGGTGGGGACACCTCTCCTTGTTGTGAGGCCATGAATGGGAATGAACCCCTCAAAAAGGGCTTTCACTTATTAGAAATGCAATACGCTTTTGTTAGAGAATGGAAAATGTAAACCTTGAGATTACCTTACAACATACCAGATACACTTGAGTAAAAGGAAGGCTACAGAGACAGACCTCATATCCAACACCCAGGATTTAAGAATCAGTAATCGTCATAGATAAACATAGTGAGTACGCAAAATGGCACGTCAAGTGACCAACGCTCAGAAGAGCTTGTGATTAAATGGATCACTTCTTCAGTAACCGGTTAAATTACATGGTAAATAACATCATAAAGGATGAAAGAATGTGAGAGAAATTAGCCTACTTACGAATCTGAGATTGAAGCTGAACATCTTCATATTAAGAGTCAACCATTTTACAACACGGTACGGCAACCGCCAAACACCGGAATTAAAGAAACCCTAGCGTGTTTACACCGAGAATGGATTGAATATAAGATAAGATGTTAGAGTAAATGAGTAAGTAGTTGTGCCATCAATGGGCAACATGGTAAAGGCCAGCTACCATGGTAGTAGCGGTCGTGAGTACAATATTATATGAGGGGATTAAGTCATGGTGCGCGGTAAAGCGACCGTTATGTATGAGCTGTCAAATATTGACACTGAGGCAAGTAGATTTATGAGTTAAGACCGATATAAGTAAGGGAATAAGATGGTAGACGAACTATGCATTGATGCCAGTAGTCTGGACCTGGTTAGGTAAGATTTCACCGGAAGCACACTACCCATTCCTTATGGACCTGGAAGTGCATTCCTAGTAGAACAAATATAAGAAAGAAGATAAGAGACTCTATGGAAAGAGACCTCAGTTACTAAGAGACCGAATCAATACGGAAAATATAAAGGAGCTAGAGCATACCATACCCAAGAACGCAGTAAATAAATTTCCCTTGATTAAGTTCAAGAAGAACAATAAATGTTATCATGGAACGATGAAGAGGAGATCGACAACAGAATACTTCATAATTAGCAATAGCTAAACGTGTGACGAACACTATGAGTTTACTAAAACGAGACGTGGGACGACTGCACCCCACAGGGGCTTGCAGGCCTAACACGCTCATTTATGAGTTAGTTGGGTAAGTAGTAATGTACCAGTAAGGTACCCCATGCATGTAGACGAGTGGTGTAAGGAACACGGGAAGTAGTCGACTCCGTACCACGGACAACGACGCAAGATCAGACACGAGCAGCCACTACCACGAACAGTCGAAAAAAGGAATTCAGTTGAACCAATGACACAAAGGAACCAGAGAACAAATAATTAAGGACTATGAAGTGCGAAGAGCACGGATTGTTAAGTACAGACATTAGACATGTGTTAAGATGTATAAGATTAAACTGTAAAGTGCAATAAGCACTAAACAGTAGTTTCAGATTAAGAATTATCCTCAGACCAAAGGTCAGATGGAAAGAACGATTTTGACACTTGAGAAAACACTATGAAAACATTAGATCTCCAGGAAGACTGGATAGACGAGCTACAACTCATCAAGGCCGTGTATATAAAAAGATAACACGTGACCATTGAGGGACCTTTAGTGCTAAACCATAAGCACGCAGGAGAAAGACATACAATACTGTAAAAGGATAAGAGAGGCAAATAAGCCTAAGACTATCAGAGTCGTGCAGCGGAAGCTAGCAGATCAGTACCTTTGAGGTTAGACCAAACTAAGTTAAGAATATGGTATCAGTACCGTTAAGAATCCTCGATGCAGAGACTAAGTCATTAGCATAGTTTTGACCCTCTGATCGAATCGTAAGTGAGATAGATGACATGGAAGCTAGAATGCTTGATGAGAATTAGACATCTTGAACTTATGTTCAAGAATGATATGGTGTTGATTACGTGGGCGTAATCCATTTTAAGGGGGTAGAGCGAAAACCGCTTAGCGTATGCTTATGTACTTAGTACATAAACTACGGTGCGCATAGCACAAAATAATTTGTGAATTTGTTTTACATAAACATTTTGAGATAAATCATGGTTATTGCACATAGAAGATGTGAATACCATACATATTAAGTACATACTTTGTTAACTCCGGCGTGAGTACTTGTTAAGAGAATTAAGGAATAAGGAACATATGAGATATGAGTCGATATGAGACTATGTGTGAGATGAGAATAAGATAACACTATATGAGAATAAGATAACACTATAGGATACTGTTCGATATGGATATGAGGAAGAAGAGAGTAATGCTATGAGATATAAGATGGTGAGAATTGGTAAGAGACGGTTATAGAACTTAGTAGGAATTTAAGTCTTGAGGTAATTACTAAGAGATGAATCGGGAATGTTTGATGGACTGAGTCCACACTTTGAAGATGTATTGATTATGATTAGAAGAACTAAAAAGATAGAAAATTGGACATGAGTGAATTATTTGGATGTTTGAAAATGACGTGGGAGGTGGAACTTGATTTTCTAATGATCAAGGGAAACCGAATACAAATTGGGGTGGAAGGATAGTTCTACACTGATGCTGATCACATCAGGGTTGGATGATTCCTGAAACTCCCTACCAGTGGTCACAATTAAATCAAGCTAAGGATGGAGGCGTTAGTATAAAACGAAATTGGAGTTGATTGTATTTTTAATTAGAGGAATTATTCCTCACATGACCTCGTAAAAAGGATTACCTTTTTATTGAGTCTCGCCCATGAAGTCGAGGACGCACGAGCCTTTGTTTTCGGACCGGTGACATGGGGAGAGCAGAGTGTTTTGTATTCTGGCCCATGGTGACGAGGACGAACGAGCCATTGTCTACGGACCGGTGACATGGGAGAATACGTTGGAGAATTATGTGATTGTTTTAATCATCAAAAAGAAATAAAGAGAATTTTGAGTGCTATACATGCTCAAGCATGTTGTGTGATATTTAAGTATAAGCATATGGCAGATATAAGGATTCAATGAGTTTAAGTATACATAAGTATGATCGGTATGATCTATGGAATGAGGTAATGTAACACCCCTACCGTTAATACAATGCTTACCGTCCAATCTCCTTACACATCAGATACACGCAGCGGATACATACTTACATGCAGTGGGTGATACAATGCCGTTAGTCACCCACGTGACTAACAAGGCTACTACTTCTACATACAGCATCGGTCTGATGGACCGGAATCCCGAGTACTACAAATCTACAATACATTCTCCATTGACCAAATACTACTACAATCTTCCTTCAATACAATACACCAAGTACAATACAATATAATCTACATACCGAGTTTACTAAGATCCTTATACAAGTGTAATATCTCTTCCAAGTTCATACATACTCACTAAGAGACTACTTACTACCCATTTCTCACTACTACCTTACTTCCTAAATACAAAGGTGTGCTAATCAGACACCTCTACATTCTACTACTACTATCCAATGTAGTCACCGGTCTTGTGCCTTGACCATATCCTCTTCGGGTACCTGCACACTAAAAACGTTCCCCCGAAGGGGTCAGCTTTCGCCGAGCATGATAACTGCATACCCCGCGTACTAGTGAGGGTACGCCGACCACTTGGTCGAATACATGCGGTTTATTTCATTCAAACATACATGCACACATGCTCTTATACATAATATTACATACAGTACGCAAGACATACACACATACATACACTTCATCACATACAAGAAGTACAACATAAACCATTCGATACATACTTACCTTTTTCCGAATTACATATACATTACATACACAATATACAATTCTTGTTAGCTTCATTGGTCCACCCGGGTTAATCGGGTGGAGATTACTCTTTTACTTGTTACTTCATACATACACATACATACTCATACTCATACTCATACATACATCGGATCCATACTCGCTTACTCTTACTCTTACTCTTACTCATGTTAAGTCGTCGGGACCTCCGGCCCGGGGAACTACTCGGTCCCACCACCGGGATTTACTTGGTTCACTAATCCAGGATGCTACCCACTTAAGGGATTTGGGCCGTGGACCAGCTTAAGAACTAGGAATCGGATCCAACCTCTTGTGTCTCCTCATCCTCACGCGTGGCCGAAGCTATATCGGACTTCTACTCATTCCGGTTTACTCACTTAAGTTAGGAGTTAGGTAGTTAGGAATTAACAGAAGTCATTCATTCAAGCCACAATAATACAATACAAAGCTCATATACACTTCCATACAAAATACAGTGCAATATACAAGTACACTACAAAATACAATACACATCATCATCATTCATATGTTTCATGAATTATACAACCTATTGTTCAAGACAAATATCAAGAACAATGTAAACAAACACAGGTAAGTGCAATATAGTCCGATTCGTGCATTTATCTTATTAGGTGATCAAATAAGCACACAAATCGGGGTAACCAAATTAGGATACAGGGCATGAAGAAATCATACCGTTCACCGTTGTACTTGTATCCAACTTTCCTCCGGTGTTCACAATCCAAGTCCTATAACATACATGTGATCGAGTGGTTAATTCTCTATGGGTAACCCAACACGTTTCATTCTTTATGTTTTCCCAATGTACCATTACTAGTTCATTAGATTTCTTACTTAATTCTAAAATCATTTACTTCACATCATTTCCTAAGCTCATTTTCTTAGGTTCTTATGGGTATATTATTTTCCCCTTACCACCATTATTCTCCCTATGGTTTACTGCTTAAGCCCATAATTTTTTTTTTTGACTGGACCTCCCCTGTGGGGCGGTCCCTAGGGGCGGTCCGAGACAGAAGCCATCCGGCCTGGGATTTCGACTGGACCTCCCCTGTGGGGCGGTACGTAGGGGCGGTCTGAGACAGAAACCAATTTTTTTTTTAATTTTTTATCTTCTCTACACTGGACCTCCCCTGTGGGGCGGTCCCTAGGGGCGGTCCGTGACAGAAACCATCTACGCTGCGCGATTCCACTGGACCTCCCCACAGGGGCGGTCCGTAGGGGCGGTCCACAACAGAACCTATTTTTCAAGGTGTTTTTCTTCTCATTTTGAACTCCAAATTCACCCCAATCTTTTCCTAATCATTCCCTAACCTTCCCACAAGTTTTCTACATGTTTAAACACCTTAAAACACTCCTTAACTCATCTACTAACTCATTACTCTTTTCTATATCAATTCACACACTTTGTTTTCTACATTTTCATTTCAGCACTTACATTTTCTTCCTTTAGTTGTATTATGCTACAGATTTTGTCTCTCACTTCCTCCATCTATTGCTCCCTCTTATAATGTCATTTCCAAGGCTTGTAATACATTAGACATCTCTCCTAAACCCACTAAACAGCTCCAATTAAAATCTGTTACAAGGACATACTTTTACCTAGTTTTCTAGTTTTAAGTATTCTAGTTCTAGGTAAATTTTGACATAACCTCCCCTATATTTTTACATTCTCACCACATGTTCTAGTTCCCAAATCATCACTCATTTCACCTGTTTGTAAACAGCATTATATACCAACTCTCCAACACAATACTACACACTAAACACTTCTAAAATTCCTGCACTCAACATGTAATTCCCATCTAGTTTGTGACAGTTTTTAAATGTCTTTTTAAGCTTCAAAATGGTTTTGTTCTTCTTCCACATTACACTACTACTCATTACCATTTTACAATACCCATTTACACTACTAAAAATCTGTTACATGATTATTTACAAGACTACACAAGTGAGTATCATTTACCTTGTTCTTCTTCTAGCTTTTCCTTTCTTCTTCTTGCTTCTTTCTTTCTTCCTTTCTTTTCCTCTTTACCCAACAGCTATGCAGTTTCAAGCACTACACTACAGCCCATACATACCACCGTTCAATTCAACTAACCCTTAGATTATAAAAGCTTTTAAGGCAAGTTTATAGGGTTTAGGGATTCATTACCTTGCAAAGGAGTAAGTGAGGCTTGGAACAACACTAGAGCAATATTTCTACTCCTTCAACAATGCCAAAATCGGCTGGAACAAAAGGATAGGAGCTCAACACTTAGAAATCTCTATTTTGCAAATAAGAGAAAGGAAAGGTAATGCTTTTCGATTTCTTTTTACCTTAACCCAAAGAGGTGAAGGAGGGCCTTCTAATGGTGGTCTTGAAGCTCCAAAGCAAGAATACCCATGGAGATGAAAATGCTCGTGTGAGCCTCGATTTTAAACCCTATCCTATGTTGATTAAATTGATTGGGATCTAGTCGGGTTTTAGGTCCACTTATAACCTAAGATTAATAACTATGTCATAAAACAATAATATTAAAACCTAAGCTAGCTCACTGGAACCTATTATGAGTCGCCACCTAATTTTAACCTAGATCAAATTAGGAAAGGAGAGTTCAGGTTCGGGGGCTTGATATTCGACTTAATTAGGGTTCAAATTACTTTCATTACCCCTCCTAGGTCGTTTTTCCTCTACTTAGTTTATTTACGGCTTATTACGAGTTGTTTTAACCTAAGTGCGCAAGCTTCTGTTTTTTTTGTGTTTTTTAGCATTTTTTGACAGAAAATAAAAGTGAAATTAAAAGCTACCTAAACTAGGGTTTCGGAGGCAGAATTAGGTCGAATTTTGATTCCGTCCGTGGCCACGGACCTAATGTCCGAACCCACGGACCCCAGTTAACCTATAAACAAGAAAAGTCGAAATTGAAGGAAAACAAAAAAATTGCAAAGTCCGGGGCCACGGACAGGCTGTCCGTGGGCCCGGACATCATTGGAAAAAACCTAAATTTTGAATTTTTAAAATCCCGCCGCCGTCCGTGGGTGTCCGTGGTCTCGGACAACGCGTCCGAGGTCCCGGACCATAGGTCCGAGGTCACGGACCACCCACGGACAGGGTTTTCAGAAGGTTCCCGAGGGTGTTTTGAGCTCAAATTTTATGGGTGTGTAGCCTGAAAGATGTACAAGACGTTAGTGATTGAAAGTGTTCAATTTGAATTCGAATTAAGCATGAAACTTAGCAAACAAGTTATCTGACAGAGGCTTAAATAAACAGCAATACAGATGCCTACGAAAGTTAGTTTGAGCCCAAATTTTGAGGCAAGACAGATAATACCGTGGTGAATCAGGGAAGTGGAGTTCTACCTGTTTTACCTTCGGATTCACAGCGTTTCTTCACACCGGGACTCGTCGAGTGCTCCGTTGATGGCAGACCTGAGGGATTTCGACCCAAGCTTCTGGTTGTTGGTTGTTCTTGCTGTTCTTCACGTTTTAGAGGTGTTTTTGTGAGGTTTGTGATTATTGGTGCTTTGGGGATTGGAAAAGTGTTTAGATGGTGATTTCGGGGGATTTTCAGGTATGATTTGGGTGGCCGGGTGTTGGAAAACGTGAGAGAGAGAGAGGAGGCCGTGTTTTCTGACTCTCTAGGGTTCTTGAGTATGTGAGGTTCTCCTTTTATCCAAAAACCTATCCCCTTATATAGACTTTCTTAAAGATAAATAGAATCTAGTAAAAGTAAGATTTTTCGATATTTTAACTAGGTAACTTCCCAAAGGAATTTTGCTATGAAATTTTAACCACATGTCAAGAATGGGTATTAGAATTTTCTGAGGTGGAAACGAATTTTTAAATGCTGGAGCATTTTAAATTGAATTTCTCGTCAGATTCAATCAGAAATTGCTAGAAAATTATTGGAAATTCGAAAATCAAAATTCCAACGCCATTATGCTTAAAATGTCATCCTCTATCATAGGTTAAAATATCAAAGCATTTCGAGCTGATTTGGGCACCCTCTGGAGGAGAGAGAAAGCCTATAGGAGAACTCAGAAGCCTTAAAAATTACGAAAACGCCCCTGACAACGACAAAAACTGCTCCTCGGCCCTGGAAACACGCCGATCGGGCCGGAGTCTCTTACTGTTTGATGGAGATGGCTCTCACAACCTCGTAGACCTTAACCAGGGGTCAAAATTTTGGGTATAACAGATTGCCCCCGTCAACTGGACTTTGTAACGAATGTGAAAAGTCTGGTTGATGCTTGAGTGGTGCCCCAAAATTTTGGACTCCACAGAATCCTCCCACGTTGTGTGAAAACCGGGTTAACGATGCCCAGCAATTCGGAGGCGCTGACTACCTAAGCTACAAGCATTGTCGAGCTTTTCTAAGGCGCTGACTACCTAGAGGTAATAATGAGGTAATGTCAGACTATTCTAAGGTGCCGACTACCTATAAGGATGATACGATGTCAAGCTATTCTAAGGCGTTGACTACCTAAAATGATGATATGCTGTCGAGCTATTCTAAGGCGTGACTACCTAATAGTGATGAAAATGACGTCAAGCTATTCTAAGGCGTTGACTACCTGAAATGATGATATGTTGTCGAGCTATTCTAAGGCGCTGACTACCTAAAGTGATGAAAATGATGTCAAGCTATTCTAAGGCGTTGACTACCTAGAGTGATAAAAGATGTCAAGCTATTCTAAGGCGTTGACTACCTAGAGTGATGAAAATGATGTCAAGCTATTCTAAGGCGTTGACTACCTAGGATGTGAAAACTGGATGAAAATGCAAGAATGCTGAAATGCTAATGATGCAAAATGATGCTGATGCTGGTGATGATGCCGATGGTGTTGATGATGTTGATGATGATGATGATGCTGATGATGCTCGGATGCTTCTGGGGGACGAAACCCGTGTCGATGCTCCTGGCTGGACCCAATGTGGACTTATTGCCATCGCCCCCAAGCCGGTGTGCAGGGATAACTCCTGGTAAAAACCCTGGGGACTTATTGCCTTTGCCCACCATTCGTTGATCCGAAAATAAGTTGACATCGCAAAAGGGGATTTATTGCCATCACCTCGCCAACTTTTTGTCGCCAGGTCTTGTGACGCGCCTGATAATGCAACTAGTCTTATGACGAGCCTATATGAAGGAGATGAATGCAATGTGTTTGATGAGAATGGGTAAGCTAAAGGGCAACGCTAGGTCTTACTACGAGCCTAAGGGAATGCAACTAGGTCTTATGACGAGCCTAAAGGTTGGATCTAGGTCTTATGACGAGCCTAAAGGATGGTTCTAGGTCTTATGACGAGCCTAAGGAATTCAACTAGGTCTTATGACGAGCCTAAAGGATGGTTCTAGGTCTTATGACGAGCCTAAGGAATGCAACTAGGTCTTATGACGAGCCTAAAGAATGGATCTAGGTCTTATGACGAGCCTAAAGAATGGATCTAGGTCTTATGACGAGCCTAAAGGATGGATCTAGGTCTTATGACGAGCCTAAAGAATGGATCTAGGTCTTATGACGAGCCTAAAGGGTAGTTCTAAGTGAAAGTGAGTAAAATGTATGATGGGTCTAAATGGATGTAGAAGGATTAGGGCTTATGTCAAACCTGGAGACGGTGGCGCTCAAGACGGGCCTGTGGGTGTTTGAATGTGAAGGTAGGGCTTAAGACGGGCCTAGGGGGATTTGTTGTGGAGGAAGGGCTTAAGACGGGCCTATGGATGTTTGAATGTGGAGGAAGGGCTTAGGTCGGGCCTGAGGATGTTTGAATGTAGAGGTAGGGCTTAGGTCGGGCCTGAGGTGTTTGATGTGGATGTAAGGGCTTATGCCTGTGGTGGGATGGTGGTGCTCAAGCTTTAGGTTTCAATTGGTGTTGTCATGGCAATTGTTGGAACCAACAATTGCCCCCAGTATTTTTCCTTAGGAATCTAGTTAGAGTTCATGGCAATTGATCGGAACGATCAATTGCCCCCAGTATTTTCTTTGATTAAATGTGCGAACAAGTCTCGTCCTCACAGGGTTAAGACTTATGTTCTGATGTGGTGCTTCCTAACCTACACTCGACGTGTTTGGTGTTTGCACTCGTTTCTCATTATGGTCAACAACTTCTCAACCATTGAATTTGACATTTGTTAGATTTACGCGTTCAACCTGTTACTTTCACATGATCAGATACACAACTACTAAGTCGGAAGTCTTTTGGGCTTATGACGTGGCTATGGGGTGTGATGAATGACAATAGGACAATGGAGGAATGTTTAGGATTGTGGAGCTATAAGGGTGACCAAAGCTGCAACTTGCACCGTCTCTCGGACTTGTCTTTTCGCCTTGAAGACGTTTGGCTACTTCGTGATGACTTCGCTTATGAACTTGGGACTTGGAACTTTTGGATTGTTCTTGCATCTTTCCCTTTCTTCCAATTTTGGATTTCTTCGAGGCTTTTCAGGTTGCCTTTCTTTGAATCTCCTTTCCTTCGGGGTTCTTGTGTTTCCCGGTTTTGACCTTTGAGAGCTGTTTTGAGCTGGCTCATTTGGATCCTGTGTCACTTTGGGACCATTGCGGATCTTCGTCATGCTGGTAGCGGTTTTGCTTCTTTGTGACTTGTAGTTCGGGAGTCGGGCTCCTCGCTTCCTTTGGTCACCGGGCCGGTTATTCATCATTGGTTGGCTTGTTTGTGGAGCTTGTAGTGCTGCAAAAGAGGTCATACATGAAAAGCTCAGCGGGGGTACCTAGGGTTTAATGTCTGGGTTCACAAGCTTTTTTGGCTGTGTGGTGCTGTACCTAGGTGCTTCGTCATCCC
Source organism: Limonium bicolor (assembly GCA_023374045.1). Classification (NCBI taxonomy): domain Eukaryota; kingdom Viridiplantae; phylum Streptophyta; class Magnoliopsida; order Caryophyllales; family Plumbaginaceae; genus Limonium; species Limonium bicolor. Next base: position 34,290,620 of record CM041778.1, read on the forward strand.
TAACAGTTGTGTATCTGTTCTTTGTTACTTTTCACAGGTTTAAACGTAAATTTACAAATTATCTCCTTCGGTCGGAGTCATGCCGTTTACCTCACCTTTGAATGTGGCCTCTCTGGAGTCGTGTAAAAGTGACATGCTCTTTCGCTCTTGGTTTCACCGCTCAAGGCACTCTCGCGAAGTGTACACTCAGAGACCTGTTTGCACATTTAAACAAAAGAAATAAACAAACGTTATCGTTCCTCAACTCAGATTGCCCCCAGTATTGATTTGGGGTTTGTGACAAGCCTTTTGAATACCCAAGTTATTTGTGGAAAGTGGTTGTGTGGAATAACAATGGTGAGTGGTGATGGGGTGATCTAGTGGAGCAAATTTTTGGTTTATGTATTCGGTGAAATGTTGAGAAAGTGGAGTGGTGAGACACATGGGGTGTATATGATGCAGGTGGTATTTGTACGAGGAGTTGTAGTGAGTATGGACGGAGCGATGAGGTTGCCTTTTTTTGTTTTGATTGGAAAATACTTTGCATGGAAATTATGAAATGGAACCATGTATTATTCAATGTAAAAATAACGTTGGAAACTACAAACTCGGGAGAGCTACCAAGAATAGTAAAGGGGACTAACTACTATGAAAGCCAAAAGGTGACTAATAAAAGAAATCTACCTAATTGAAAAGCAAAACAGTACTTAAAGACTACAAACTCTAATAAGACTCGGGCATGGATGCCCTGCCTACACCCCATGTCCTTGAAATTGATGCCCTTGATCGAGTGAGATCTTGGGATCGCGTGTCTCAAAGCCTTGCAAGCATTGGTATCATGGCCGGGTAATTGGTGGTACCAACAGAACTGACTTAGATTCCTTCCTTTTGAGGGTCCCCAGGTCGGGGAGTGAGAGGCTGTAAGCATGTTTCGTTCCTGGAGCATTGCAAATGTCTGGCTTAATGTTGGCCAATGTCTGAAAAATTCTCCTCCGACGTAGCTCTGTCGGGGTGGTTCAACTGCTCCAATGATCCAACCTGGTTCTCTTTGACCGGCATTCGCCTCATGCTGCCTAGACCTTTTCCGGGTGCAACTTTGGATGCAAGCTGTTGTCTCATTGTCCGGTTCTATCTTCTCATTATTGCGTTCTGAGTTCTGCGGCAATCTCCTCGACATTCCCTTGCAATCCTTGGGCTCCACAGGAGCCGATTTTAATGCGTCGTGAAGAGAGCCAAGAAGCCTACCCACTAGTCCATCCTGAGCTTGACGTCTGGCCTCCAGGGAAAGGGCCTTTGCCTTCATTTCCTCGATTGCTGCGATGTAGTTCGACTCCATGGCATCCCTGACAGCACCATGTCTCCGTTCCATAGCGCCATCATGGCCTCTAGTTCAGCTCGACCATTCTCTTGTATTAGCGGCTCCAAGAAAGCCCGCATCCCGAGAGTTGATCCTGTTTCTCAACTCTTCTACGGCTTCCTCCATGGCTTTTAGCCTAAGCTCTATCTCTGCCATTCTATCCTCCGTTGTAACTGGCCTTCCTTTTCCCTCCATGCTTGTGATGACAGCTTACCTGTTTTCAAAATACTATCTGTCAGAAAATAAAAGAGGAACGGACTGAAGTTCTGGGCCAGGAAGGAGTACTTGGTAAGATGGCGTTCTAATTTAGAGCTTGTTTGAGTCAAGTAATTCTGATTAGGCCTAAAAGACACCTAAACCTAGAAAATTGGGCCAAAGCCCGAGTTAAAAGCTTTCCTACACCAGAATGGGCCTTGAAACGAAGAGGCCTGATGGAATTTCATGGAATGCTTTAGGTGGATTTATTTTCATGGGCCTAGAACTAAATCGATAATTCAAGTTGGGCCGAAAGAAAGAACCTAAGTCTAGGCTTTTGGGCCAAAGCCCAAACGACTCACAATTAAACTAAACGGGGCCTCTGGGCCGCAAACACATGGTGCTGCCGATTCGGGTTGGGCTAGGTTGACGTAGGAGAAGTTCCTATCAATCTCTAGGCTGGGAAGTGGGCCGATCATACAAGCAGACAAGGCCCACACAAATTCAACATGTCCTCACTTGACGGTTAATCAATTTGGGTATGGATCGATCCGGAGAGGTGCTTGGGGCTTGGGCCCAGGTCACCACAAAGGAATAGGGCTTGCACGCTATTCTCTTTGGGCTTCCCCACTTTTTTCACATCACTATTAAGTGTGCGTCTACGGCCGGGTCTTTGAATGACCAAACATTGGGCTTGGTAAGGACACTGCCAGGAAAACGCTTGGGGCTAAAGCCCAGGTATTAAGGGGATGTGGTTAGACGACACCCTCCTCTTTTCCCCCGCTTATTCACATCACCTAAAAGGTGTGAGTCCCTGACAGGGGACCCTCAAACGGGTCCCGGGGTGAAATCGGTTTATGTGGACCCTCGCTCTCATATGATGCAAAAGTACAGAAATTTAATTGCGCACAAAAGTAAACAAACAATGTAATAAAGCCATAAATAAGCATTTTCAAGTTAAGCCCTCTTTCTTAAAATTAAACAAGTTAAAATTAAGAATTTATCCCCAGCAGAGTCGCCATCTGTGAGCCTCGATTTTAAACCCTATCCTATGTTGATTAAAGTTGATTAGGATCTAAACGGGTTTTAGGTCCACTTATAACCTAAGATTAATAACTATGTCACATAACAATAATTATTAAACCTAAGCTAGCTCACTGGAACCTATTATGAGTCGCCACCTAATTTTGACCTAGATTAAATTAGGAAAAGGAGAGTTCGGGTTCGGGGGCTTGATATTCGACTTATTTAGGGTTCAATTACTTTCATTACCCCTCCTAGGTCGTTTTTCCTCTACTTAGTTTATTTACGGCTTATTACGAGTTGTTTTAACCTAAGTGCGCGAGCTTCTGTTTTTTTTTTGTTTTTAACATTTTTTGACAGAATTAAAGTGAAATTAAAAGCTACCTAAGCTAGGGTTTCGGAGGCAGAATTAGGTCAAATTTTGCTTACGTCCGAAGCCACGGACCAAACGTCCGAGACCACGGACCCCAGTTAACCTAAATATACAGAAAAGTCGAAATTAAAGGAAAACAAAATTGCAAAGTCCGGGGCCACGGACAGGATGTCCGTGGGCCCGGACATTATTAGAAAAACCTAAATTTTGAATTTTTAAAATCCCGCCGCCGTCCGTGGGTGTCCGTGGTCTCGGACAACGCGTCCGAGGTCCCGGACCATAGGTCCGAGGTCACGGACCACCCACGGACAGGGGTTTTCAGAAGGTTCCCGAGGGTGTTTTGAGCTCAAATTTTATGGGTGTGTAGCCTGAGAGATGTACAAGACGTTAGTGATTGAAAGTTTTCAATTTGATTCGAATTAAGCACGAAACTTAGCAAACAAGTCATCTGACAGAGGCTTAAATAAACAGCAATACAAGCCTACGAAGGTTAGTTTGAGCCCAAATTTTGAGGCAAGACAGATAATACCGTGGTGAATCAGGGAAGTGGAGTTTCTACCTGTTTTACCTTCGGATTCAAAACGTTTCTTCACACCGGGACTTGTCGAGTGCTCCGTTGATGGCAGACCCGAGAAGATTTCGACCCAAGCTTCTGGTTGTTGGTTGTTCTTGCTGTTCTTCACGTTTTAGAGGTGGTTTTGTGAGGTTTTGATGATTATTGGTGCTTTGGGGATTGGAAAACGTGTTTAGATGGTGATTTCGGGGGATTTTCAGTATGATTTGGGTGGCCGGGTGTTGGAAAACGTGAGAGAGAGAGAGGAGGCCGTCTTTTCTGACTCTCTAGGGTTCTTCAGCATGTGAGGTTCTGATTTTATCCAAATACCTATCCCCTTATATAGACTCCCTTAAAGATAAAGAGAATCTAGTAAAAGTAAGATTTTTCGATATTTAACTAAACAACTTCCCAAAGGAATTTTGCTATGAAATTTTAACCACATGTCAAGAATGGATATTATGAATTTTCTGAGGTGGAAACGAATTTTTTAAATGCTGGAGCATTTTTAAATTGAATTTCTCGTCAGATTCAATCAGAAATTGCTAGAAAATTATTGGAAATTCGAAAAATCAAATTCCAACGCCATTATGCTTAAAATGTCATCCTCTATCATGGGTTAAAATATCAAAGCATTTCGAGCTGATTTGGGCACCCTTTGGAGGAGAGAGAAAGCCTATAGGAGAACTCAGAAGCCTTAAAAATTACGAAAACGCCCCTGACAATGACGAAGCTGCTCCTCAGGCCCTGGAACACGCCGATCGGGCCGGAGTCTCTTACTGTTTGATGGAGATGGCTCTCACAACCTCGTAGACCTTAACCAGGGGGTCAAAATTTTGGGTATAACAGGTCCTTTATAAGCAACTAACGTAATATACACATTCATAAACAAGGGAAGAAAACACAACCAGATTGGGCGATATTGTTTGTCAGGCACATTGCTTAGAGACTCACTATTCATAGCAACCATATATATTTATAATACCGCACAACTTAGTACGCATAGATAACATATAAGGAAATATTATATCATCAAGGAGAAGCAGAACTCACCAGAAGGTGTCACACAAATCATCCTAGAAAATATCCTCATAACCAATACCTCCAACCCTTGTTCCAAGCAATTTATTTCTTAGCATTCCCCATAACTGATTCCCATTCTACACTGAAATCAACTACTAACAATTCCCATAATAATGTATATAATAAAGTATATATATACGTATACCACCCATTATCCATCTCAACACATTCCAATACCTCACATAGTACATGAGAGTATATAACCCAACACACTTCAGCATAACACAACCAAGCACACATCATAACACACAAGGCCATTCCCCAAAGACGGCTTATTCCAAATTTTAAATCCTTTTCAACCAATTCTTATCTTATTTCGAAAACCATGCTCTGATACCACCTTGTAACACCCTGGATTTTACCTCATATGAAAGTACACGACGATACGAAACCAACGCCGCAGACGGATTTGAAAACGGTCTTCAAACGAGTCCTAAAACTGAAAATAAAGTTTTGTCCGAACATTGGCCCGGACATGTAAGTTCGGACCAATGCCGAGACTTACACCCCAGACCCGTCCTCGCATGCTGTCCGAACATGTAAGTTTGGACGCCACTGAAGTTGCAAAAATAAAAGACCTTTCGGGGCCTGTCCGAACATGGATGTCCGGACGGACGTTCGGACAGGTCCAATTCTGCAAAAATTCATTGAAAACATCCTTGTGAATTGTACTATAATGATATCATTGTAATTGCATCACATAAAGAAATTTTATAAGCAAAGGTGTCAAGAGTTTAACATCCAAAACCCATATCGAAAATATAAAACAATCCAGAGTGCTACCGCCACACTCAATCCTTGAGTGCTCAGGCAAATGATCCAACAAAACAATAAAAACAACTATGTGAACTTGTAATTTTCAAAATATGCGGAAGCTCCAGTATTTCAATCCAACGATGGTAATGTAATCATAATAAACCAAAACATTGTATTTCGAACACTGCAACTTAGAATATTCTATCTCAAAACATTGCAACCCAACTTAATGTCTCAAAAACAATTTCAGATTTCCTAATCTATGTGATAGCGCGTTTCCCAGCCCTACCTTCAGCAACCATTACCTGCGATCAGAAAACAATATACAAAAACACGAAGGGACCGCGCAAATCAGTGAAACTGAGTAAATTCCATCTCATCACGTAAAATACATTTTGAAAATAATCTTTGAGTATTGATTAAACTGAAACAAACAAAATTGGCAAACACAAACCAAATCCATTTTCCAATAGCACAACCGCAAAACCAATAGGGAGTCTTCAACATGAGTAATCACCAAAGCAAACCAAGCAGTCACAGACGGACTGAAATACCAAATACCCTCACTCTAAGTCCTTAAGTGTGCACACCCCCTATGAATCAGCAGTCCATAGAGTAGATCATAGAGCTTAACTGCAGTCATTGTATGCAGCGCAATATATATATATATATGTCAGTGTAATTAATTCATGCTCTGGGTGCAGAGAACCAACATGGTGAATCAGGGAGCACCAAGAACTCCAACATGGTGAATCAGGGAGCACCAAGAACTCCAAGTAATTAAAATCAAGTGAAGAACTCCCAAAACGAAACCAATACCAATTTCCAGAATTCCACAACTTTGCACCACGTGAAGAAATCACAATCTCATTTGACCAGATCTCCATCAGAGTTTCTCAAAATACATTTTTGTGATAGAAAACAATCCACATCAAAATCCAACAATGAGCACAGAATTTACCTGATTATTTCTTGACTCAGGAAGACAACTCAACAAAATCACCAGAAGCTCGCCATCGATATCGATGTCTAGATCAATAACAATCCACAATCAAAATCTACTAACCATAACCAAATAAATTAATAAATCATCTAAGTAGTAGACTTTACCCGTTGTTATTCTAATCGGCACCAGGGAAGAGACTTGACAACAACAATGAAGAACGTGAATAAGAAGTTCAGGAGAGAAGGCACAAGAATGTTGTAATTGGGAATAATATCGTAGAATGTTGCGACGATGAAGAAGAGAGTGGGGGAAAATCAGGGTTTAAATATTACTAGTAATTTAGGAAGGAAAGATATTCCGTAAATCAGTTTTGTAATTTAATTAGGAGAGAAAGAAATCAGACTGACATTATAATTAGTTTAAGCGAGTAAATAAACTATCTAGAAGATATTTCATTGAAAGAAATAAACAACAATTCAAATGGTTAGTTGGAGTAACGAGATATAGATGATTTGCTGTTGCGTAAAGATAAGGATGAAAATATTTATCTTTAAGGAAAGATAAAATATTTATTTTGAAAAGGAAGAAGTAAAACTAGAATTGAACTCTTTTAATTAGAAAAACGTTGTTTATAATTTAAGAGGTAAAACAATCAGTGTTGTAATTTATATAAAAGAAAGAATATTTAATGATGCGAATAATGTGGAAGAGGAAAATAGTAACTAACGTTGATATTAATTTAAAGGGAAATTAGATTTTACTATGTAACTAACTAAGAGATAAAGAATGACTTACCGATATAAATAAAGAAAACAATTCAGCCATGGTAAATTATAATAAGTAATTTTGGAAGATAAGGGATGTGCTTAATATAACATACTTTAATATTATATCAATTTAGAGAAAGGATAAGGATTAGATAATTTTATTGACTTCCCTGGGCCTCTAACACTCATTCCCATATACTAACTCATTTTTTTAAACATATATTATACAAATCCTAACTCAAAATTTACGGGTATTTAGAAACACCCTAGTTAATGATTATCATGTGAAGACAGTGAGAAGTTGAAGTTACCCAGAGGTTATTGTCAAGACTGTAAGGTCGAGTAAGGGCCAACAAGGCCACTGATAATAGTGCGGGTAAGAACAATACAGCAACCGGTGTGTGTGATTAACCGATAGCCAGTTAGCATGGCGCACTTGTCATGGCAAGTGCTGCTATAACAGGGTTGTTCGGGAAAATTGTTAACAAATACAAAGTACTTAGTAAAGTACCATGAAGTTAAATGAGATCATTATGACCATGGAAGGGCTTGATAGCCTAACCTCTGTAATTGGAAGTACACCAGTCAGCAGGAAGCTAGACTTGGTTAAGGCAAGAAAACGTTGTGAAACCATGAAAAATTTTCTTTCAAACTTCGAACTTTTTTTCTTTCAAAACCAGATTTTCTTTCAAACCAACACTTCTTTCTAACCTTCTTTTAAACCAAACCAGTAAACCCAAAGGTAGTTGATAAAGATACAACAGTGGATAAACTTTCCCTCGATTATGTTCGGGGAGCACGGAATGCATATTGTCACAGGACAATATAAGGGAGTTGACAACAGAATACTTCACCTAGGCGTGTGACGGACACTACGAGTGTACCAACTGAAATGTGGGACGACCGCACTCCGATAGGAGCTTGTGGGCCTGACAGACCTACTTATGGGTTAGTTGGGTAAGTAGTAATGTATCAGTAGGGTACCCCACATATGTATACGAGTATAGTCCGGAACACGGGAAGTAGTCGACTCCATACTACGGACGCAGTAAAAGCCATACAAAAGCGAAGGATTACCACGAATGGTTGAAATAAAGGAACCCAGTTAAGTTAAAGGGACAAAAGGAATTAGTGAGGTTGTTTCAAGGAAATGTTCATGAGTCAAGAAGTGCGAGTGCACTGACGAGTAAATAAAGACTTCTCATATGTCTCAAAAGTCACGAGGGATAATCATGATAGCTGGAACGGTGACCCAGCCTATACATGGTAAGGCAGATGCCTAACGTGGACGTGTTAATATGCAACGAACGGGATGAAACTCCCGAACTGATCAACTAGACTACAGGGAATATCAATCTCCATAGAAGAGGGTAGTAAACTCAGTTAAGAATGCGAAACGGCGTAGTTTATTTGATGTACCAATAAGTGCAAGCCAGAGGTGATGGCGTAACTTAGCAACACCTAGGAGCAATCCTTGAGGGGTGTTTGGATCAACAATCGTTGAACGAAATAACGTGACAGAAACGCAAAGGTTGAAACTAACACTCAGTTTAAACATAGGTCGTCAGGAGGAAGCCTGACATCCTTGAAGGGGCATCCCATGAAAGGAAGCGTGATGCAACGACCTTGTCATGGAGCCCAATGCTACCATTTAAACCATGTAATGTTGTACAGGGAAGTAAATATGTGTGAACAGCCTACAACGAGCAGAGCTCGAGGCGAGGCAGTAAGGCTCATAAGCCACAAATAAGATGTGTTATGTAAATTTGATTGGTTCAGAAGTTTATATTGTAAAAGTGAATAGAGTGGAGAACGAACCACTGCATTAAGAGTGGGGATACCTCTTAATATTGTGAGACCACAACAGCGGTAGTTATGTGAACCAAGTTCAAGAATATGTTAAGGATTGACTATGTTATTATTGCGAGCTGAATAACGCCGGCTTGTAACTCGAATAAGCAACGCTCAAGGAGCATTCGGTAGTCATCCAAATGAATGACGAACCATGATGCGAATAATGTAAGTATATGTGTGGAAGTTAATGTGACAGTAAATACCATATAAGTTAGTGTTATGCAATGAGTAAGAACACGGTGCACAACAAGCGACCGTTGTATAAGTGTTGTTGAATAATAATGTGGCAGATAAGACCAGTTATGAGTTAAACTCAGTGGAGATGGAAGGTAAGTGATGATAAGCAGACTGGGCAATAAGCCAGTAGCTAGTACTATGAGATAAGAGTCTCAGTGAAACATAGTCTAAATTCCTATTGCAATCGCATAAGAGATTTACTACCAAGAGTTTACGCCTCTGCACTCTGTATGACTGAGTGTTTTGGTATTGCAATTGCACAGTGATGATCGAGTGGGATAGCTAGGACTTGGGAAATGTTAATGGTGGTGGAAGTAGAAAGAGACTTATAACTCCATAGTGACTGATGCATAGGAAATGCAAAGACGTACCAATGGAAGAGTACTTGTACTGGTCCAAATGTGGAGGCATGATTAACAGTAAGTGACTACTGTAGCACTAAATATCAAATATCGGTATGGAATATACCTCAAGTGTGGGATATAACTAAGAGAGCACTACACATTGGGTAGTAGCTCAACCTCAACCGACAGTAAGTCGGAAGAAACAGGTCAATCATTGTGAAATACGTAGCGGTTTACACAGTAGATTATAATGGAAGTGGATATAAACTTTATAACTCACTAAATTTGCGCACGGTAAGAGATACCACGCGTCGGTTGAGAAACCATTGTTACCAAGATATAGGTGATAATTGGGGATGTACAATACAGTAAGAATAACGTATGGGGCAAACTACGCCCTATAGTTGTCAGAGTTGTGCAGCAGACACTAGTGAACCAGTGATTCAAGTGTACAACGTAAATAGCGAATATGAGTAAATGGCTAATTATTAACGCCTAAAAGCCTCACAGGCCAGAACCGAAACCATTTAAGAGTTAAAGCAAACTCCAATGAGAATTCTTGGTTTAGGGACTAAACCGCCAATATGGTCAAGATCCTCTAACCAGAACACATTGTATAACAGACCGCGTGGAAGTTAAAACACTTCACGACGGTTGAACTTTTTAAACCAATATTCAGTGGTTGATTACGTGGGCGTAATCCCTTTTAAGGGGGGTAGAGCGCAAAACCGCTTAGTGTGTTTTACCGTACAAGTGTACGCGAACTATGTTGTGCATAGCACAAAATAATTTGTTTTGATGATTGGTGTGTGTGTGTTACGTAAACATACACATTCATTCATGGTATAATTGTGGTAATTGCGCACAGAAGATGCGAATACCATTGTGATAAGCGTGTTTATTTGTTAGCAGTTGTGTGTGATAGTACAAGTGCAAGGGAGTAAAGAAACTCCTAGGGAACTAAAACCCTGATAGTACATGTTCACATGATACTAAATGTAATACCGTGTATTGTATTTTGATAAAAGTATGTATATATACAGTATTATGAGTTATGAAAAGGTAAGAAACCGACATAGAACCTAGTGAGAATTAGATTCCCTAGGTAACTTGATTAAAAGTGAATGGAAATAACTGATAGACGAAGTTCTATCCCTTGGAGATGTTATGATCATGATTAGAATGATTAAAAAGATAGAAAATTGGAAATGAGTGATTTACTTGATGCTTGAAAATGAAGTGGGAGGTGGAACTTGATTTGCATGTGATCAAGGGAAGCCGAACACAAATTGGGGTGGAAGGATAGTTCAACACTGATGCTGATCACATCAGGGTTGGATGATTCTTAAAGCTCCCTATAAGTGGTCATAAATAACCACGCTAAGAAAAGAAGCAAAAAGCATAAGTTGGACTTGGAGTTGTATGTGTTTTCAAAAGGATTTTCAATTGGTGTTTTCAAAACAGTCGGTTAACATTTGAAATAAAGGATTCTCTTATACTTAACCTAGTAAAGAATATTTTTGTAGTACTTGCTCACGAGCCGAGGACGCACGAACCTTTGTCTTCGGACCGGTGACATGAGAAGTATATATGTTAAAGATTAAGTGATTGTTTTGATCTCCCAAAGGAACGGGGACGGAAGGTGTCCATCGCGACCGGGTTCTGCGGGAACACAGTGTATGTAAAAGATATTTTTGGTTGCCATACATGCTAAGACATGTTGTGTGGTATGTGTAATAAATATTATTTTGATCTTGAGTTCCAAAAGTATATGTTATCAAGACCTATGAGTCTAAATATTGTTGTGTTATATAGACCTATGTCTCTAAAGGCTGTTATGTTATCAAGACCTATGGGTCTAAATGTTGTTATGTTACCCAGACCCAAGAGTCTAAGGGTTGTTATGTATGTGCAAATGTTGTTAAGATACCCGGACCGTTAAGTCCGAGGTTATCATGTAAGTATGTTATGTTATGTTATGTATGGATGTGAATATGTTACCCGGACCATTAAGTCTGAGGGTGTGATGTAAAGTATGTTTGGTCATGGAATTTTATTTCCAAGTGATCCCTGTGTTTTAATCCAAATGATGTGTGGGAAGTGTGAACTTCGAGGACGAAGTTCTTTTAAGGGGGTAGATTGAAATACCCCAAACCTTGATATGTTGTTTAAATGTTAAACTATGGTATATAAAGGCTAAAAAGTGCCTTAGAAACATCAGTGAACAATTTAAACCATAGTAAAACACAATAAAACACTAAGATACAGTTTGAGCAAAAACACGCTCTAAGCTTGGAAGTGAACTTGGTTGGGACCCAAAGAGCCTACCAAGACTTAGTGATATTCAATTATGATTTAATAAGGCTAATTAAGTCCTTATGAAACCTTGGTAGACAATTAAACCAAATAAAACACAAATAAATACCTTAAAGTCAATATGGGCAAAAATATGCTCTAAGCTTGGGATAAATTTGTATAAGACCTAAAGGTCATATCTATACCTTAATTATATGGTAATGAACATAATAAATCAATTACTAAAGAAAACCAAGCTTGAAAACAAGTTAAAACACAAAATGTGCTTTAAGGAGCCTTAAAGCACATTTTTGAAAAATTGTCTTGTAAATGAGTTTTGAGTGGCTAAATGTCCATAATTACTCTTTAATTAAAATGTGTACTACTTAGTATCACATTAGGAAGTCTAAATCAATGGGAAATCAAAAATTTCACAAATATGTGCCTTGGTTAGTGAATAGTGCCCAAATAGTGCTAGTTTTGACTTAAGTCAACTTAGCTTAATTAAATGGTCAACATAAATCAAGAAATTCCCTATTATATGGAGGGTGCCGGTTTTCTAAGTGGTGACTCACCACCATGTAAAAATCAATTCAAGAAAGGAAGGAAAAGTAAGTAAAAAGAAGAAAGTTACTTTATAACATAAATATCTTCAACGGTAGACCTCTCACCTCATTCTCTTCTTTTCTCCTTGTTCCCACCGTCTTCATCCTCTCCTATCTTCTTCAAAAACGATGGGCTATAGTAACCTCTCTTCTCCATCTTCATTTCCTTGTCAAATCCAACTTCATGCTCCAAATCAAATTCTAAGACCATATTTGTCTTAGTTAGACCAAGCTCTACACTTCTATCTTTTCAAATCTTCAAAAACTCCATTTCGGTGCCATGGAGATTCACCATTGAAGGAGCTTGAGCTCATATTTTCATGCCATGTTATTCTCCTTTGTTTCAAGGTGAGGAAAACCAAATAAAATCAATGTTTCCTCTTGTTTTTGTGTGTAACCGAGAATCACCCTTTGATGGTGTGTTATTTTGATCTTTCATAGCTCCATTTCAATCTTCAAAGTACAAGGAGGAGTCCTCTCTTGATTCTTATTCAAGCTCTCTTTTGTTTCCAAGGTAAAACAACTATCCTAATGTGCAAAGACAATATATATAACCTAGGGTTTACAATGAGTTTAAGCATGAAGCTTGAATACTCATTACCTTGCTTGTACATTGATTAGAAGTTTGACAAGCAATCAAAGCCTTGCCGGTTTCTATCAAAGAAGGAGCAAGGGGTTACAATGAAAAACTTGTGAAGGAAAAAGGTAAACAAACTATCTCAATGTAGTTTAAATGCCTTAGGAAAAAAATGAGCTTGATTTGCTTAATAAAATACCTAAGGAGCCAATGGGAAAAGAGCTAGTGAATTGTTCTTAAGGAGATTATTAAAAGGCATATGTGATGTTGAGTGTATTTGCAGGTTAAAGGCAATATATATGTGGGAAATTCAGTGTTTAAGTTAATGCATTTAAGGGCCTATGAGCCAAGTATTTAAGAGTGTCAAGCAATTTAGATTATGCATTATTTGATGATAGTAGTGTAGTTTAAGGATTTAGATGTGTGTAAAGAACATTCTTTGTGAAGATGAGTGTCTTGGATGGTTAAAGGAGGAAAAACAATATGTTTGTGTGTAAGGAATGTGTATTATGTGATTAAGTGTTTTTGGTTGTGAAAGGGTGAAAACCTAAGTGTTTGCGTGTGAGAATACTCTTGATGGATTTTAGGTGTTCTTGAATGTTTAATGGTGAAAGCTATGTGCTTTGGTATAGCAATGTGCTAGAAGAACCATGTCAAAATTTAGATAATGTATAAGAAGTTCTAAGTGTTTAAAAAGAGTTTTGGCGAGTTTGGAAGCGTTGAGAATGATTAAGTGCTTTACTAGGGAAAGAAAGGTGCATTAAGGTGTTTTAGAAGGCAGAAAGGATTTAGGCACTATCTTGGAAGTTCTAGAAATCCAATGGGTGTTTTGGGATGTACTAAAGTCTTGGAGGAGTTTGTTAAGGTTTAGGTAATGTTGATGTACAAGGAGGAAATGATGTTTAGGTAAGGAAGATGTTGAACTTCTGAAGAAAATTCTTGGAAGGACATGAAGTATTTTTGGTGGGCTAAATATAGTGTGGGAACATGCTATAAACCTAAGGTGGAAGTATTATGAGTATTGAGAATTTAGGCAAGAAATGGGTAAGTGTTTAAAGGTATAGAAAATGGAGTTTTGGGCACGTCCGAACTACCGTCCGAACATGGACGTTCGGACATGCCCTGTTGCGCGTAAGTCTCCTGAACTTCGACCGGTGTCCGAACTACCGTCCGAATTTGGAAGTTCGGACACACCTATCTCTACATTCTGTTTTGGCCTCGAACAGCGTCCGAACTTGGGAAGCTCGGACGCATGTTCGGACAGTCGTCTATTTACACCCATTTGAGCCTCGAACGGTGTCCGAACTTGGGAAGTCCGGACACAAGTTCGGACAAGGCACTGTATGGACCAAAAACATTGTTTAAGGTTATAGGATGATGGGGATTATCAAGTAATGATGTTATAAGATTGACAAGGACATGTTAAGTGAGTTATAATGACAATTTAGTGGGAGAAAAGTTGTATTAAAATGTAAAAGTAAAACAAGTTAAAATGTGAAGTTATTTAACTAGTCAATGGGGATAAGTTATGAGCATTAGACTTTAAACAACCATGTTACCCCGATGTTAATAAAAGTACATGTAATATTACCAGTTGTTCGAGAATTGTTCGAGGAACATAAGTGGACATGATAGCGTGGACTCCGGTGACAGGTATGGTTTTCTTGCAACCTGTGTCCTACCGGATTACACCGGCTTGTATGCCAATGTGTTTTTCTGTATGTTTGCCACGTTGTAAGATAAAAATGTAAGGTTAAGTAATTCATATATGTGGCGTGTTAGTTCCGATTTACCATTTAACCTCGAAAGTGTAAAACTTAGCTAACTGAGTCAGGATCACATGAGAGATCGGTATGTTGGAATTTAACGACCCGGACCATGGGACGTTCTAACCACGGATATGCGTGAGTTAATTGCGTGATGTTGTGTGTGTGAATGTATGGACCTCCTCGTGTGTTTAACCCAGTCGAAATACCTTCTTGGGTGTGGGGTGTGATAGGCTCCATAGTGGGGCTCTAACTAGTTATCTACAAGTAAATATGTACTAACGGGTGTGAGGAATCCGGTTAGGCCGGTCGCGCGTTGTTTGGGAGTGGGTATCCTTTTTAGCCTTACCCTCCTCTCTATTATGGTTGTTTCCCTCACGGGTTACGATCTCCCATTAGCTTACTCCAAAGCTTAGCTATTCTGACTTATGATCGGTTTAGAGGGAACATGTGTTTATGTGGTGTGTTCGGTCACCATATCCGAACCATCATAATTTAAGTTACTCGTCCGACTATTATGACGGTAATGAGTGTTGTATAACGAGTTTATAATGAGGGTGACATCATTCTCTAGGCTCACCAGTGAATTAACTATGTTTGGGTCGGTTCTAGAGAACCGTTCCCGTTATGTTATGTGTTGTTGTTGTGCTGCAATTCCCATTGCGATGTTGTTATGTGCACGTTGAAACGTGGAAAGTGTTGTTATGTAGTGTATGTTATATGTTGTAAAATGTGGAGTATGTGGATCATGGATATGAATCCCAGTTGTGATAAGAGCGTTTAAGGATAACCCGATTAATGGGTGAGTGTTGTCTATTAAGGAAGTAGCTCCATTAGAGAAGAAACACTCTAGGGGTAATGAACACCATGAGTGACTTATCAAGTAAGGATGTGTTATCTGTTTGTTGAGCCCATTGAGGTGGAATGTTATGTGTTGTGGTTTATAGTTTACATGCATGATTCAAATATAATCAATCACATGTGATAAGCCGCAGACTTATCATATTTTATGCACTATATTTAGTATTATATTATCTAAATAAAGTTATATTTATGTTATTTATGATTATTATGTGTTAAAATATATTATTTGTACAGATTTATGTTTTTGTGAGTTTTCTGTGCAAGGAATGATTTTCTAGGCAAAAGTTCAGTTGAAGCCGGACTCCATGCCGGGTAGTTTCTGCACGGCAGTACAGAACAGAAAGAAGCCTTGCCGGATGTGATGCCGGGTAAATGCTATCCGGCATGAGTGTAAAATCGCCTCGATTGACCATACGACAGCACATGTGATCCACGTGTTTTCCAACCGCTGCCGGGTGTGATGCCGGGTAATTCCTACCCGGCATAAGCACTGTTTCGCACGGACATCGACGGTTTCGACCGTTAACAGTTGGGCGCATTTAACAATGTGCCGGCTATTGGGACCCGGCACGACGCCCGGCAAGAGACATTTTGATGCCTATAAATAGGCCGAGGAAGGCAACAATTTGGGACATTCCAACATACATATACACTCCATCCACGTCCTTATTTCCGCCACATTCCATCTGTTGGTGTCCAAGACTTTCTACGGATCCATCCACAAGAAGAAGAGAAGATTTCCATTTCGGGTTGAGGCTATGTTCAAACTCCTTCTCCCTTATGTATTTTCCTTATTTGAGTGGATGGTGAAGTAGAAATCCTTGTTAGGCTTTGGCTAGGGATGAATTCCTTCTATGTAAACAATATGATTATTTCAATACAAATTCAAGCGTTCATTAAGATTCTGGTTCTTAGTGCAAGTGAATTAGTTGATCACTCGTTCTCTTTATGCAAATTCTACTTAAGGGGGATTCCCAAGAGTAGGATAGGTTAGACAAATCTTAGTGGTCTTTGATGTTTTCATCTATAATTTAGGGTTAGCATTAAAGATTGCGAGTTAATCCATCTTCCCCCATCTCCTTGTTCATTTCGTGGCATGATATATGCTCGATTTGTTAATGGGTTTTGAGTTTCTGTTCGAAGCAAGAGAATGGTTTTCACCATATGAACGTGCCGGATGCACTGCCGGGTGCTTCCTGTCCGGCACATTCAAGACTTTGAATATGCCGTGCATCTGATGTCCGGCAGGACATCCGGCGCAATTATGTTGGTTGGTTAAGTTCGTATCTTGAAGTTGCATTGCGTGATCATGTTGTTACTTAGGGTGGTTTAGTCCTAAACCTCGCATTTAGATAGGTTTAGTTAATTATTGTGTCATTTACATTTCCCCCCCTTATTATTACAGAATAGGCTTTTGCCCGGATTAGGACTAATTTTCTATAAGTCCTTGGGTACGATACTCTCGGTCGTAATATATTTACACTATACTCCGACCGGGTTTTATTTTGCTACCCGTAGTAGAGTTGTAGGATTAGTTATTATTTTATTCATTTTTTATATAGTTTATCCTAACAAATTCTCTGTTAGCAAATTGGCGCCGTTGCCGGGGACTTGGAATTAGTCCAAGTCCTAAATTCGGTAAAACGCCCTATTCCTTTTTTCCCTATACTTTAATTCTTTATTTTGAATTTCGAATTTGCATCTGCCGGGTATTGTGCCGGGTGTTCTTCACCCGGCATTTCGGAGGAAGTCCTATGCCGGACGGGGTTTATCCGGCATGTCACCCGGCATGTTCAAATTCTCTCAGTATTTTTTTTTATCGTAAATAGTAGGGACAATTAGGAATGATCCCCTACAATCCCTTATTTACTCTTACATTTATTTTTGATTATCCTTTACCTTTCAAATGTCTTTTATTAAGTCATGTTCGATTTTATGTCACGCCGGGCAACATGCCGGTTGGTATAAACCCGGCAATAGTGGAGGAAGTCCACTGCGGGTAAGATTCACCGGCACTCTACCCCGGCATAAAGGAGGAATCAATGCCGGATACTATCATGCCCAGCACGAAGTCCGGCATATTCAATATGTTAATATTTTTTTTTTCTTTCGTTTCGCAACATTTATATATATATATATTTTATATCTT
The DNA here is from genome assembly GCA_023374045.1 of Limonium bicolor. Taxonomy (NCBI): domain Eukaryota; kingdom Viridiplantae; phylum Streptophyta; class Magnoliopsida; order Caryophyllales; family Plumbaginaceae; genus Limonium; species Limonium bicolor. The sequence continues at coordinate 34,308,343 of CM041778.1, forward strand.
TCATTGTTAAATTAATATTGTGTGTTGCTCTTCCTAAGTTAATAAGGTGAATGCGTCTCCGATCGCATAATCTTCATGAAGATTCATCTTACCGCGATTAGGAGGACAAAGAAGACATTTGTTCTTGTCCTTAGGCAACAACAAAACCAACAAACGCACTCCCTACACAAATAATCAAACACCGCAGGCGAACGGCAAAAAACTCTCTTCCTCATGGCGAATGTGGAAAATTGCACGACCACACGCCCAATGCCCGAATTGCCAGATTTTATACCATAGGAGAAGCGGAACTTGTAGAGACATCGACCATTCGCATGGAGCATAAGTCCTACAGTTGCAAATGCAGCAACTTTTTTGCTCAACCATGACCGCTTGGTCAACTCCCGTCTCCAACGCTAATTTATCAACAGGAGTATGCGAGATCGTTCATACTCTATCGATATCTCTGATCACTCTGCCAAGTAGCCAAAGGCTAAGTGTAGGGCACCCCACGCGTCTAGTCTTCTTAACACCCACAGGGAGTCACTTCTTTTTATTTTTTTTATTTTTCTTTATTCTTCTTTATTTTTCTTTCGAACACTGGGACAGTGTTCCTGCCAAGTGTAGGGCAGGGACCCCCCTTAAAAAAAATAAGTTTTATTAATATGCATAAGTTTTGCGTTTTATTAATGTTTTACTAAACTTTTTGCATGTTTTGATCGAGATAAGATTAGGAATGAATAAATGCTTGTTCTCTAAAGAGTAAGCTTTTCTAATGACTTGTAGATTCCTGTTTTTACTCTTTTCTCTCTATTATTAACATGAGTACATGATCTTGCTCCTAATTCTTTCCTTTATGTACTTATGGGTATTCTTTTCTTTTTTTTCAAATTGTGAAAAATCTTTTGGGTGAAAATCTTAAAAAGGGTTTTTGTGCAAAAGAAAGAAGAAGAAAAGAAAAAAAGAAAAAAAAATCTTCTTCCAAAGGAAAAGCAATATATTCCTAGAGGTTGCATAATGTGCCTCAGAATAAAAGCAAGAAACGAGAGTTTTTCCTTTTATTTTTCTCCTAATTCCCCGTTCTTCAATGCAAAAAAATTCATGGTTGATTCAGAACCCTTGCAAAATAGGGCTGAATAATAAAAACCAAAGATGAGAGTCTTGGCCACATTCAGAAACTCTTGAAAAATAGAGCTGAATGATGAAAACCGAAAAAGGAGAGATTACAAAAATCCCTTATGCAAAATAGCCCAAAGTTTTTGATCGGTTTTGAAATTCCTTGTTTTATACCCATTAGTATGTTTCGATAGAATAAGGTGGATAAGTGATACTTATGAATTAGACTCATATAGTTGAAATATTTATCTACATTTCATTCTAGAGTTTATCTGTTTTGTGCATAAGTAATTAGTCCTTTCTATCCTGTTTTGCTCGAGGACTAGCAAAAGGTAAGTGTAGGGCCTTGATAAGCCGCAGACTTATCATATTTTATGCACTATATTTAGTATTATATTTATCTAAATAAAGTTATATTTATGTTATTTATGATTATTATGTGTTAAAATATATTATTTGTACAGATTTTTTTTTTTTGTGAGTTTTCTGTGCAAGGAATGATTTTCTAGGCAAAAGTTCAGTTGAAGCCGGACTCCATGCCGGGTAGTTTCTGCACGGCAGTACAGAACAGAAAGAACCTTGCCGGATGTGATGCCGGGTAAATGCTATCCGGCATGAGTGTAAAATCGCCTCGATTGACCATACGACAGCACATTGATCCACGCGTTTTCCAACCGCTGCCGGGTGTGATGCCGGTATTCCTACCCGCATAAGCACTGTTTCGCACGACATCGACGGTTTCGACCGTTAACAGTTGGGCGCATTTAACACGTGTGCCGGCTATTGGGGACCCGGCACGACGCCCGACAAGAGACATTTTGATGCCTATAAATAGGCCGAGGAAGGCAACAATTTGGACATTCCAACATACATATACACTCCATCCACGTCCTTATTTCCGCCACATTCCATCTGTTGGTGTCCAAGACTTTTCTACGGATCCATCCACAAGAAGAAGAGAAGATTTCCATTTCGGGTTGAGGCTATGTTCAAACTCCTTCTCCCTTATGTATTTCTTCCTTATTTGAGTGGATGGTGAAGTAGAAATCCTTGTTAGGCTTTGGCTAGGGATGAATTCCTTCTATGTAAACAATATGATTATTTCAATACAAATTCAAGCATTCATTAAGATTCTGGTTCTTAGTGCAAGTGAATTAGTTGATCACTCGTTCTCTTTATGATGCAAATTCTACTTAAGGGGGATTTCCCAAGAGTAGGATAGGTTAGACAAATCTTAGTGGTCTTTGATGTTTTCATCTATAATTTAGGGTTAGCATTAAAGATTGCGAGTTAATCCATCTTCCCCCATCTCCTTGTTCATTTCGTGGCATGATATATGCTCGATTTGTTAATGGGTTTTTGAGTTTCTTGTTCGAAGCAAGAGAATGGTTTTTCACCATATGAACGTGCCGGATGCACTGCCGGTGCTTCTGTCCTGCGGCACATTCAAGACTTTGAATATGCCGTGCATCTGATGTCCGGCAGGACATCCGCGCAATTATGTTGGTTGGTTAAGTTCGTGTCTTGAAGTTGCATTGCGTGATCATGTTGTTACTTAGGGTGGTTTAGTCCTAAACCTCGCATTTAGATAGGTTTTTAGTTATTATTGTGTCATTTACATTTCCCCCCCTTATTATTACAGAATAGGCTTTTGCCCGGATTAGGACTAATTTTCTATAAGTCCCTTGGGTACGATACTCTCGGTCGTAATATATTTACACTATACTCCGACCGGGTTTTATTTTGCTACCCGTAGTAGAGTTGTAGGATTAGTTATTATTTTATTCATTTTTTATATAGTTTATCCTAACAAATTCTCTGTTAGCAACATGCTAAGACGACAATTAGTTTGTGCGGCCCGGTAGCATGCGGGCTGCGGGATTACCATACCAGCAAAGGTGCTGAGCCCCTGGGGGGCCACCCTTTTCTCTCTTCTTTCCTATTTCAGGTACAAGGAGCTGGAAGCCGTTCGAGGTAGGACGGGGTAGTCGTTTGTACATGGGTAGCCACTCAAACTGTTTACGTATCGTAGGTGTAGTAAGCCCAAATTGTTATCGGCATCAGTTTGTAAATACTCGTACAGTTGGAAGGCTTATGTATGTAGTTGTTTTTTAATGAAAAGGTATAGTAATGTACAGTTGCTTGGGATTCTAGTCCATCAGACCGGTACAACGTATATGTAATAGCCTTGTTAGCTACGTGGTGGTTAACGGCGTGTAACACCAATGAGTTAAGTAATGTGACGAGTATATTTTTCCGCTGCAGTTTGTTGTAAGTGTGTTAATGTTGGATGGGGTGTTACACCCACAATCTCCAACCTTCTTCCTTCTTCTCCATCGGTTATGCTACAGCACCTCTACTATTTCTCATCTTAGATTCCTTTATTACTCCTCCAGCTCCATGCTCCAAAATCAATTTCAAGACCACCAATCTTCTAGTTGGAGCAAGCTCTTCAATCTTCTCTTTTCAAATCTTCAAACACTCCATTTCATTGCCTTGGAGATTCACCATTGGTGGAGCTTGAGCTCACATTTTCATGCCTTGACATTCTCCTTTGCTTCAAGGTAAGGAAAACCAAAGAAAATCTACATTTCCTCTTGTTTTTGTTAGTGACCGAAAATCACCTCTTCATGGTGTTTTCTTTTGCTCATTCATAGCTTCATTTCAAACTTCAAAGGACTAGGTGGAGTCCTCTCTTGCTACTTAATCCAATTCCCATTCAATTCCAAGGTAAATTGCTATTTTAATGTTTAAACACTTATGTAAAACTAGGTTTATATGTGAGTTAAAGTATGAAACCCAATGCTCATTACCCTTATATGTATATTGATTAGAAGTTTGAAAAGTAATCAAAAGCACTTTGCCGATTTTTTTTTATCAAGAAGACAAGGAAAAACAAGTGAGGAAGTTTTGAGAAAAAGAGGTAAATGAACTCCCTTAATGAAGTTTTATGTGTCTTAGGAAATTGAGCTTTAAATGCTTAATAACTACCTAAGGAGCCAATGGTAAATGAGCTAGAAAACTATCCTCAAAGAGGTTATTAAAGGCATATGTTGTTGTGTGTATTTGTAGGTTGAAGGCATTTAAGTGTGGAATTCAGTGTTTAGGTTTAATGCAATTTAAGGCCTAAGTGCCAAGCAATTTAAATTATGCACTATATTGTGATGAAGTGTAAATTGAGTAAATTTTGTGTGCGAGAGTGTTCTTGATGGATTTAGGTGTTCTTGGTAGTTTCAAGGTGAAAACTATATGTTTTGGTGTATCAATGTATAAGAAGTTTTAAGTGTTTAAATGAGTTTTGGTGAACTAGGAAGTGCTAGGAATGACTAAGTGTTTTACTAGAGAAAGAAAATGTATTAGGGTGTTCTTGTAGTGTAAAAACGATTAGGCATTATCTTGAAGGATTTAAAATCAAATGAGTGTTCTGGGATACACCAAAGTCATGGTAAGGTTTGCGTTTAGGGCATATGCAATGTTGACAAACAAGGAGAAAATAAGTCTTGTTAAGGACTTTGTAAGAACTTGTGGAAAGGAATTTTTTAAGTAGTTGTATAGGATTTTTGCTTGGTGAGAAATGATGCTTGGGAGATGATGTTATGGTGGTGAGAAAACATTTGGGATAGTTGTTATTATAGGTATGAAACACCACATAGAAGTCTAAGGAAAAACATTATAAGTGTAAAGGATTTTGTAAGAATTTGTGTAATAGTTAAGGAGGTTTTTAGTGATTGATTTAAGGAGTTTAGTGAATGTCTTAAGGTGTGGTAGAAGTGCCAATTAAGGTTAGAACATAATAGGATATGTAAGGTGTAGTTTGGAGTCAAATGTACATTTTTAAACAGGGATCTGGAGCAGACCGACCGGACTTGCAAGGTCGGTCGAGCCCAGTTTACCCAGCAAGAAAACTCTCTGGAATGGCCCAACCTTGGGGACTGGACTTGCAAGCGTTCGGGCTTGAATTTTGTATACAGAATATGTCTCTGTAATGGACCGACCTTGTGGACCGAACTTGCAAGGTCGGCCGGGTAGAATTTTCAGACGGTAATGTGTTTCTGGAATGGACCGACCTTGGGACCGGACTTAGCAAGGTCGGTCATAGTGTAAAATTTTCAACCCGGATGTCACTGGAATGGACCGACCTTGGGTAAGGTCGGTCGGTAAGTCGGTCGACCTAAAACGTGTAAAAAACAAACAAACAAAGTATGGCTTAAGTATAAACCCTAGGGGGTATAATGAAGTAATCAAGGATAGTTTAAGCATAGAAACATGTCATATAATCATGTAAAATGATTAGAAAACCGGAAGTTAAATAAGTTAATTAACCGACGTTATTAATCGTATTTAGGAACTACGTTTGGCGGGACTCATACGCAGCGAGGACCAAGGTATGGTTTTCATGCAACCTGTGTCCTACCGGATTACACCGGCTTGAATGCCAATCTGTTTTTCTGTGTGTTTTCCACCTTGCAAAACACAGCATGAAATGAGTTTACAGTAATTCATTATGTGGCGTATCTAGTCTCTGATACCGTTTAACCTCAAATATATGTTAAACCTTAGCTAACCAAATCTAGGATCACATAAGAGACCGGTATTCGGGTTTAACGACCCAAACCATGGGAACGTTCTAACCACGGCTATGCGTGAGTTAGTTGTGTGTTGTTTGTGAGTGAATGTATGTACCACCCTTGTGTGTTTAACCCAGTTATAACACCCTATTGTGTATGGATGTGATAGGCTCCATAGTGGAGCTCTTAACTATATATATATATATATATTATATATATATATATATATATGTAACACCCCTACAACGCCCCTATCATCTACCGAAATCGCAGCGGAAATACCAACCAAACAATAACTAATCGCTTTGGTGTTACAACGCCGTTAACCACCCATGTGGTTAACTAGGCAGAATAAATACAAGTGTATCGGTCTGATGAACAGACTCCCGAGCATAGTATTTAACATCCATATATAAATATAACCAACCATACCGAGTATTCAATTTACATCACAACTGCCAACCATAAACATCCACCACTGTTTAACTAACGGTACCAAAAGTAATGCCTCGAGAGCACAGGCGCATCCCGGGCTCAACATCCAATCAACCAAAAGTACAACAACAACCTAGGACCTAGAGCCACTCTGCCTCTTCGATCCTCATCCTGCAATAAAAATATGGAGCCCCCGGGGGTCAGCAACCTTTGCTGGTATGGCTAACGCGCAGCCCATCGGCTACCTGGATACGCGCAACCAATTGTCATAATAACATGGCATTCATTTTAGAACATCCAACATATATATATATTTACCATAGCATAGCAAGGGAATTGCATAGCATCATATCAATACACATCATCGTAAAATCGGTTCTCACAAGGAACCTTCCACCATAGTTAGTACACCATGTGAGCCTAGAGATTTTTACCAATCCCATGTTAAGCTCGTTACCATCCTCGTTACCGTCCGGTTGTATGTAGAACGGTTAACTTATACCAAAGGTGTGTCGGATATAGTAATCCACCAAGCACACCGAAATAACATACGTATGCCCCTATGGCCACGTGAGTCAGTAACTATCTTTGGATAAGCTAAGGGAAGGTAGAAACCAAATTGGAATACCACCTATAACATACACCAAGAGAGCCGAACCGGATATGATAGCAACCCCCATCCACACAGAGACGCGTGGCCGGAACAACCGGCCTCCTCACTCCTCCAAGATCCTCCCGATTATCACTTGTAGTGATCACACATATTTTGTTAAGTCACATCAAGCAAACATTTAGGTCTTGTTAGACAACCAAGGGAAGGAGTCACAACTTTCCAACATCTTAATGAATAACACTGTAAACTCTTTTCATGCCTTAATCTTATAAGGTCGTAACACACAGAAAAGCATAACATCCAAGCCGGTGTAACCGGTAGGCAACAGACTGCAAGAACCCTACCTTGGTCCTTGCCTCGTTTCGTTTCCACTTGAGAGAATCCCTATCCACATTAGTAACGTCGGTTAATATTTATTTAACTTCACACTTACTAAGTATTCAACATGATTTATGACATGTTTTAATGTCTATCTTACCCTAGGTTACCTTCATTATACACCCTAGGGTTTAACTACATAAGTCACATTCTTTTCTATTTTTTTTTTTACAAGTTTAGGTCCGACCGGACTTGCCGACCGGACTTGTCCATGTCCAGTCGATTCCAGAGAGTTTCTCCCTTCGGAAATTTAGCCCGACCGACTTGTCAAGTCCGGTCCTATGTCCGGTCGATTCCAGTAACTCAATCATCCACAAATTACAAAGCCCGACCGACCTTGCAAGTCCGGTCCCAAGGTCGGTCATTCAGAAGCCAATTCTCGCAGGGTAAACTGGTCCCGACCGGACTTACAAGTCCGGTCGCAAGTCCGGTCTGCCCCAAATCCTTGTTTTCCTTTTTACATTTAACTCCAAACTTCACCCATATACCTAGTACTACTCCCAACCTCATTTGGGCACTTTAAACACAACTTAAACATCCTTAAACACTCATAAAACTCATTTTCTAATTCCTTAAGCTTTTACTCATATCTTCACAAAATTCCTAACACTTACAATGTTTTGTCCTAGTTTTCAAGTGGTGTTTCATACCTAAGATAACTACTATCCCAAAAGCTTTCTCCTTATTTTAACATCATCTCCCCAAGCATCATCTCTCACAACTAATTCCTTATATCCTTCTTGAAACTCTTTTCCTAGTGTACACTTCTCCTTATTTACCAAAGTTTGCCTAGGTATTTACCTAAGTCCAAAATGACTTTGGTACCTACTAAAACCAAAGCTCATGCCTAAGTCCTTATCACACTCTAGAGTACTTCCTAGTTCATCAAAATCCTTTAAACATCATGAACTCCTTATTCATTTCCTACATTTTCTAACTCACCAAACTTATGTAAACACTTAGAACTTCTTGCTTTTTTACCTAAATTTTGACATGGATTCACCTAGAACATTACTAAGCCTAAACACTTTGCTTTCTCCATTAAACACACAAGAACATCTAAAATCACCAAGAACACTCTCATACACAACTTCACCAAATTTACACTACATCACAATATAGTGCATAATTAAATTGCATGGCACTTAGGCCCTTAAAATGCATGGCTCTTAGGCCCTTAAGGTGCTTAAATCATAAACACTGAATTTCCACAATATATATGCCTTTAACCTGCAAATACACTCAACACCATATGCCCTTTACTAGTCTCTTGAGAACACTTTACTAAGTCATTCACCATTTGCTCTTTAGGTAGTTTTAATAAGCATTTATAAGCTCATTTCTCCTAAGGCATTAAACAACATTAAGTTAGTAGATTTACCATCTTTTTCCAAACACTTCCTTCTTGATTCCTTACAAAACCGTATGGTATTTTGATTCCTTGTCAAGTTCTAGACAATATACAAACACCATAATGAGTATTCAAGCTTTAGCTTCATCTCATTGTAAACCTAATTTTACATTGTTTCAAAAACATTAATGTAGTTGTTTTACTACCTTGATCTTTGAAGGGAGTTTGAATATATAACAAGAGAGGACTCCACCTAGTCCATGAAGAGTTGAAATGAAGCTAGAACAAAGTCACACAAAGAGCTATATCAATGTGTATTTTCGGTCAAGGTAAGAACATGGAGGAACATGATTTTTCTTTGAGATTCCTTACCTAGAAGCAAAGGAGATCAACAATATGTCAAAAGACAAGCAAAGCTCCTTCAATGGTGGAACACCTTGGCACCGAAATGGGGCTCTTGGAGTTTTGAGAAGATAGGAATGAAGAGCTTGATGAGAGGAAGAGATTGGTGTGTTTGTTTTTGATTTGAACAAGTGAGCAAGATTTTACAAGAGGTCAAAGTGGGAGTTCTAATGGTGGTAGTGGTATTACCGAGAGAGAGCAAAGAAGAGAGGTAGAAGATGGTGTTTGGAAACCGTGGGAATGAAGGAAGAAATGAGAATGAGATAGGATTTGCTTTTAAGAAGATATTTGCTTATAAAGTAAAAGTAGTTTACTTAGTTTGCTTTACTTACTTATTACATTAACTAGAGAGTGGTGAGTCACCACACTTATAAAAACCGGCCCCCTTTATTAGTATGAGGGTATTTTAGTCTTTGTTTGTCAATTTAATTACTTAATCACAATATGTTATAAACTAGCTTATAAAAATCACTATTCACCTAAACAAGGCACTTAGAAGTGAAATTTTTGATTTCCCATTAATATAGCCACCCAAATGTGATACTATATAGTACACATATATATTTAAGAGTAATGATGGGCATTTAGCCATTCAAAACTCATTTACAAGACAATTTTTCAAAAATGTGCTTTAAGACTTCTTAAAGCACATTTGTGTTTTAACTTATTTTCAAGCTTGGTTTTCTTTGGTAATTGATTTAATATGTTCATTAATACATATATAAAGTCTTGGTAAGTTCATTAGGTCTTACCCAAGCCTATCCCAAGCTTAGAGCACATTTTAGCTCTTATTGACTTTAAAGCACATTTTGTGTTTGCTTTTGTTTAAATTTGTTTACTAGTGTTTTAAGACTCTTTTTTGTCTTAATAAATCATGTTTTAATGTTTAACCAACATACCAAGGTTGGGGTATTTCAATCTACCCCCCTTAAAGAACTTTGTCCCCAAGTTCATACTTCCCACATATCTTAATATTAGAACACGGGAACATCTTATAACACCACACTTCCAAAACTCATTACCAACACACCATCATACTTCACACACACACACGCGGACTCGAGGTCCAAACCACATAATACCATTCAGACACAACGGTCTGTAACATAACATAGACAATGTATACATATACATGTCGTACACAACCATAACCGAAACGGCCCTACCCCCCTTAAAAGGGTACGCCCCGTACCCTATACATATAAACACTAAGAAGCAAACAATGACGGGTGCTTCGCCATCATCTTTTCTTCCAGCTCCCAAGTGGCCTCCTCAACGTCCTGGTTAGACCAGAGGACCTTCACCAGTCTCACGGACTTATGGCGAGTGTCTCGAGTCTTAGTATCCAGAATCCGTACCGGAGTCTCCACTGATCGCATGGTCGGCTCTAAAGTTAGCCTTTCCGGCTGAAGCACATGAGACGGATGAGACATATACTTCTTCAACTGGGACACATGAAATACATCATTACCTTGCCCAGCTCGGCGGGTAAATCAAGTCTATAAGCTACCGGGCCGATCCGCTCCGTCACAACATAAGGACCCACATACTTCGGGCTCAACTTGCCCTTCTGGCCAAAACGAAATACTCCCTTCATGGGGGATACTCTCAAAATACCTGATCGCCCACGGCGAACTCCAGGTCACGTCGGCGCACATCTGCGTACGACTTCTGTCTATCCTGAGCTGCTTTCATATTAGCCCTGATCTGGCGAACTTCTGCCTGAACTTGCTCAAGATACTCTGGTCCTATAATGACCGTCTCACTCGACTCATCCCAGCATAATGGCGTGCGGCATGGTCTACCGTACAATGCCTGGAAGGGAGACATCTTGATCGATGCATGATAACTGTTGTTGTAACTAAACTCGATCAGATGTAACTTATCAATCCAGCTGGTCTGAAAGTCAAGTGCACATGCACGTAGCATATCCTCAAGTGTCTGGATGGTGCGCTCACTCTGACCATCTGTCTGTGGTGAAACGCTGTGCTCAATTTCAGTTCAGTACCAAGTGCCTCTCGTGTAGATTTCCAATATCTGGATAAGAATCTGGTATCTCTGTCAGATACAATCGTTTTCGGAACCCCATGATGTCTTACAATTTCTTTGTCGAAGAGCTCTGCAAGCTTAGCCACTTTCCAGGTGTCCTTCATCGGTATGAATCGAGCCACCTTGGTCAGTCGGTCTACCACAACCCAAATCATATTTAGACCTCCCCTTGTAGGCGGAAGCCCTACCACGAAGTCCATAGATATGTCATGGAACTTCCACTCCCGGCACTGGCATTGGCTGCACCATACCACCAGGCCGTCGGTGCTCAAACTTGACCTTCTGACAAGTGAGACACCTCAACACATAGTCATTCACATCCTTTTTCATTCCAGCCCACCAGAAATATCTTTTCATACCTTTGTACATCTTTGAAGCTCCGGGGTGAATCGATATCGTAGAACAATAGGATTCACTCAGTATGCGCTCCTTCAGCTCAGCGCTACTCCTCGGTATACACAACCGGCCATTAAGCCTAATCAGGTCATCATCGTGGAGTCTGAAGTCATACTTCTGACCCTCGAATGTGCCATCAATAAGCTTCTGTCTAATTTCCACCATATACTGATCCGTCATCTGAGCACTCCGCACCTCTTCAACCAAGCCAGTATGAGAGACTAGCGAATGGAGAGAGTGTGCTCGGCGACTCAATGCGTCAGCTACCACGTTTGCCTTACCCTCCTTGTATTGTAAATGATGTCATAATCATTCAAGAACTCAACCCATCTTCTCTGTCCATGTTCAACTCTTTCTGAGTGAACAAGTATTTCAAACTCTTGTGGTCAGAATAGATTGTCACGCTTACCCCATACAAATGATGTCGCCATATCTTCAGTGCGAAGACAATGGCCCCCAATTCTAAATCGTGGGTAGGGTAGTTCTCCTCATGCTTCTTCAGCTGTCGGGAGGCGTAAGCCACGACCTTCCCGTGTTGCATCAACACACAACCCATACCCCTACCCCTGCCTGATGCGTCGCAATAGACCTCAAAACCATCTGGACCGTCTGGTAATGTCAGAACCGGTGCAGATGTCAGAGCATCCTTGAGACTCGTGAAAGCCCTCTCACAGTCGACTGTCCACTCGAATGGTGCATCCTTCTTCATCAAGGAAGTCATCGGCTTCGAGACACTGGAGAAGTCCTTCACAATCTCCTATAGTAACCTGCCAGACCGAGGAAGCTCCTGATGTCGGTAACTGTCTTCGGCCTAGGCCAGGTGCGCACTGCATCTATCTTTGCCGGATCAACAGCGATCCCGCCTCAAAAATCACATGTCCAAGGAAGGATACTTGGTTCAACCAAATTCACATTTCGAAAATTTGCATACAACTGATTCTTCTCAACGTTTGTAACACATCCCTCAGGTGGCTTTCGTGCTCACCTTTCGATTTCGAATACACAAGTATGTCATCAATGAAGACTACCACTGATTTGTCCAACTGATCTTGGAACAACGGTTCATTAAGTCCATGAACTTTGCTGGTGCATTTGACAAGCCAAACGGCATAACTGTGAACTCATAATGTCCATACCTAGTTCTGAAGGCTGTCTTTTCTATATCACTGTCTCGGATGGCAATCTGGTGGTATCCGGAACGTAAGTCTATCTTGGAGAACACAGATGCTCCCCTCAGCTGATCAAATAGATCGTCGATGCGTGGTAAGGGGTAACGGTTCTTCACCGTAACAGCATTCAGCTCTCGATAATCAATACATAGGCGGAGGCTACCGTCCTTCTTCTTCACGAAGAACCGGCGCTCCCCATGGTGAAACACTAGGGCGGATAAAGCCCTTGTCGAGTAGGTCTCAGCTGCTCCTTGAGCTCTGTCATCTCTGCTGGAGCCATACGGTAAGGTGCTTTCGCAATGGGTCCGGTGCCCGGAACTAGATCAATCTCAAACTCAACCTCTCGTGCTGGCGGCATGCCCGGCAGTTCCTTAGGAAATACGTCAGGAAACTCCGACACTACCGGCACATCTGGGCTAAACTCAGGGTCTCTCTCTATGTCCTGGACATAGCAGAGGTATACATCATTTCCTTCGTCCGCAACTCACGATACATGGCCATGGCGGTGATGATCTGTGTCGAAGGCTCCCTGGGCCTCTGGCGGTATGATATAGTAACCCCAGATGGACTCCTAAGAAGCAGTCGATGCTCGGCACATAGGATTCTACCCTTGTACCGCGCTCCAACCTGTTCATCCCGACAATTACACATCAAAACCCAGTCCGTCGAACTCTATCAAGTCGATCGGAAACTCCTCATCCATGATTCGAACAATAGCATCTCAGTAGTAGCGGGTACACCTGATCCGCTCTTTCGAGGGAGAGTAACCACGAAGTCTGGCATCTCTTCACCGTCTAACCCCAGCCTCTTCGCAAATGATAGCGAAATGAATGTGTGTGAGGCTCCAGAGTCGAACAAGATCGATGCATCCACGCCATTCACTGGAAAGGTACCGGTGAGGATTGTGCCGCTCTTGCCGGCTTCTGCCTTATTGCAGACACTCAGTATACCTCCCGTTCCGAGTGCACAGCCTAATTCATTGGCAAACTATAAGTATTGGGTAACAACACGGTTTATATGCTTCAAACAACTCCACTTTATTCATTAACACTCTCCTTTTTACAACATCATTGGCTTACACTGTCGCCATGATTCACACTTACAACATCCTTAATACATACGGTTTATCACATCACACAATTATACAAGCTTAAAACTGTTTGAAGGTCAAATTTAAACGTCCGGGTTTCATGTGTGTGGCATTGATCACTGCCGACGGTGCGGTATTCAGTTTGATCTTCCTGTGATGCCATGGTATAGCATCCTTGATTGCCCACCATGATTAATACATCTCCCGATTTCAACAATATCTTCTTGCGAGGTCAGCACGCTTCTGCTCGCCATACACAAACACTGCGGTATCACCAATGGACCAAGACACCACGGTACTCCCTTACTTAGAGACTCGGGTGACTCGTCCTTGTCTTGGTGTATACCTAACCGTCCACCTTTCTGGTAGAAGTTTACAATGCATAGATCTGCTTTACACTTGGAATTGATTCTGTTTCAACTTGCTGAGCATTTCCCACGGCGTGGTTACGACCGCATGGAACTCCTCCGGTATACTTGGTACTGTTGCTCCCATCTTCAGCTCGCACTTCTTGATATGACTTGGTGTAAGGGTTCCAGTCCTTACCCATGCACATCATCTTCAATTGCATCCTTGCTCCCGTTCGGTATTCGGGTGTGTAGAACCCTCCTGGTTTTGCTCCGAGTTCGTCGCATCGTCTGATGATATGGATTTGTGCCTCCGGTGTCAGGTATCCATTTAAAAGTATCATACCTGGCTGGATAACCTGACATTGCTCCAATGGAAAGTCGGTGATGTTGATGGCGGTTTCTTCAGGTTTGGTGTGGGCGGATGGATAACAGATATTGAAGGTTCCTAAATTTCAAATTGCCTAACTTTAGGTGTTTTTCCACATTATATTCTAACTCTTTACTTATATGTTTATACTCTTAGACTTGCTAACACTCATGCATGAAATGCGGTAAGCAATCACTTTTTCATTTAACAGTTTAGGCGGTACCTGGTCTCTCGAAGAGGATCCTGGTGCCTCTGACCGGTCCACAACATTCAGGCGGCCTTGTCGGACCCCGTAGCCTTTCCCTTCTGGGATTCAGTGTACTTCTTGTCAGAAGTCTGCTGAGTAATCGCCTTCGGGCCTTCAGTGGTCGTGGTAGTATTACCCTACCACTGCCCCTTTGGCTTATAGTTCCTGCTGTTGGGTTCGTCCAACACTCAAACTCACGGTGCCCCATCTTCTGGCAGTGACGGCACCTCACATCATTCCCCTTGCAGTCCTTGCCGGGGTGGTCTCCATTGCACCACTTACAGTAAAAGTGGCGCTCCGGTCCAGAACCCGCGCTAGCTGCTACAACAACACACAATCAATACTCACTTCCCATCTTAACAACACACATCTCAACTAGATACACATGGTTAAGTAATTACCCTTAGGCGGGTAGGAGCGTAGAGGCTTCGCCGCGTACGCATACGTGAGCTTCAGTGGCTCATCAGCTGTGGTGGTCTGGGCTTGGCCCTTGTCACCCTGGTACTGGCCCTTCTGGGGCTGAGGGTAGGTTTCTTTTCTTCCCTCCCCCATACCCTTGCTGACTCTGGCCCTCGTTGGTGGCCTTGCGCTTGTGCGCATTCTCCTCGTCCCTCAGACGGACGGTAATTTCAACCTTAGCAGCGGCATGATAGCACTCCTGAATTTTAGGATGTCAGTCATGCCCCGCAAAACAACTTACCAACTCACATTAACATTCACTCATGGTATAGATTGATTCACAATAAGGTACTCTAATTACCTGCAAGGTAGTATACTCAGCTGGCCCCATCCCATAGCGGAGACGGTGGCTAAGACCATTGTAGAACCGGTTCACCAACACCCGGTTCGAATACCCAAGGTCTGGTAACAGGTGGATAAGGCCGGTGAATGCTGTGTAGTAGTCATCAACCGACATCTTATCCCCTGCCTCAGACTATCCAGCTCGAGGCGCTTTGCCTCCTGCACATGTACCGGGTAGTACTTGGCTCGCAGTAGAGCCGTGTACTCCCTCCAACCAAATTCAGGATCAGCCATCCTGTCCTCCTTCACCAGCTTCCACCAACTCTGCGCCGTACCCTTCAAGTAGTAGGCAGCAAGATGGACCTTAGCTTCAGCAGGTACTGCCAAGGTCTCGTAGGCGGTCTCCAGTTCGGAGATGTACGCCTCCAGTTTTCGAGGATCAGTCTCCCCATTGAACGACGGCGGTCTAAGATCAGCCAACGCCTTGACCCAATTAGTCTCTCGTGGCGGTGGTGTGGGTGGCTGAACTCCGGGCTGTTGCCCTTGCTGTATAGCAGCAACCAGATCGGGTACCAACTGGGCTACGGCGGCTGCAACTGCCTCAGCCATAGTCTGTCGTAGTATCATCGCCCTGGTTACCTAATCTCCAGTACCGCGCCCGCGGCCTCTCCCTCGTGTCTACCTGCCATCTGAATTCATATGAATATCTCATTAGCATTATGCTTGCACACTTATCGGTCCAATGGTTATAACATCTTCCCGACAACTAGGTAATTCCACACTTAGTTAGTGGTTAACCTTCCAAATCTGTTCACTTAGGTATCTGTAGTTAGATTTCCTAACTCGGTATATCCCTAAGCTCGGTATTCTAGTCATCAGAGCGATACTTCGCTCTGATACCACTTTTTGTAACACCCCTACAACGCCCCTATCATCTACCGAAATCGCAGCGGAAATAACCAACCAAACAATAACTAACGCTTTGGTGTTACAACGCCGTTAACCACCCACGTGGTTAACTAGGCAGAATAAATACAAGTGTATCGGTCTGATGATCAGACTCCCGAGCATAGTATCTAACATCCATATATAAACATAACCAACCATACCGAGTATTTAATTTACACACACTACCAACCATAATCATCCACCACTGTTAAACACGGTACAAAAGTAATGCCTCGGGAGCACAGGCGCATCCCGGGCTCAACACCAAATCCCAAAAGTACATCAACAACCTAGGACCTAGAGCCACTCTGCCTCTTCGATCCTCATCCTGCAATAAAATATGGAGCCCCCGAGGGGGTCAGCAACCTTTGCTGGTATGGCTAACGCGCAGCCCATCGGCTACCGGGATACGCGCAACCAATTGTCATAATAACATGGCATTCATTTTAGAACATCCAACATATATATATTTACCATAGCATAGCAAGGGAAATTGCATAGCATCATCAACACACATCATCTAAAATCGGTTCTCACAAGGAACCTTCCACCATAGTTAGTATACCATGTGAGCCTAGAGATTTTTACCAATCCCATGTTAAGCTCGTTACCATCCTCGTTACCGTCCGGTTATGTAGAACGGTTAACTTATACCAAAGGTGTGTCGGATATAGTAATCCCAAGCACCCGAAATAACATACGTATGCCCCTATGGCCCGACGTGAGTCAGTAACTAGCTTTGGATAAGCTAAGGGAAGGTAGAAACCAAATTGGAATACCACCTATACATACACCAAGAGAGCCGAACCGGATATGATATCGACCCCCATCCATCACACGCGTGGCCGGAACAACCGGACTCCTCACTCCCCCCGATTAGCACTTGTTAGTGATCACACAATATTTTGTTAAGTCACATACAAGCAAACATTTAGGTCTTGTTAGACAACCAAGGGAAGGAGTCACAATGAAATACCCCAAACCTTGGTATGTTGGTTAAACATTAAAACATGATTTATTAAGACTAAAAAGAGTCTTAGAAACCTTAGTAAACAAATTTAAACAAAAGGAAACACGAATGTGCTTTAAAGGCAATAAGAGCCAAAATGTGCTCTAAGCTTGGGATAAACTTGAGTAAGACCTAATGAGCTTACCAAGACCTCATTTATATACTAATGAACATATTAAACCAATTACCAAAGAAAACCAAACTTGAAAACAAGTTAAAACACAAAATGTGCTTTAAGAAGTCTTAAAGCACGTTTTTGAAAAATTGTCTTGTAAATGAGTTTTGAATGGCTAAATGTCCATCATTACTCTTAATATATGTGTACTATATAGTATCACATTTGGGTGACTATATTAATGGGAAATCAAAAATTTCACTTCTAAGTGCCTTGTATAGGTGAATAGTGATTTTATAAGCTATTTTATAACATATGTTGTTTTAAGTAATTAAATTGATAAACAAAGACTAAAATGCCCTCACACTAATAAAGGGGGCCGGTTTTTACATGTGTGGTGACTCACCACTCTCTAGTTAATGTAACAAGTAATTAAAGCAACTAAGTAAAACTACTTTTTACTTTATACTACAAATATCTCCTTAAAAGTAATTTCTATCTTCATTCTCTCATTTCTTTCCTTCACTCACACGGTTTCCCACCTCTCTTCTACCTTCTTCCTTGTTCTCTCTCGGTGATACTACTACCACCATAGAAGTTCCAACTTTGACCACTTGCTAAATCAAGCTCACTTGTCCAAATCAAAAACAAACACCACCAAGCTCTCCCTCTCATCAAGCTCTTCATTCCTATCTTCTCAAAACTCCAAGAGCTCCATTTCGGTGCCAAGGTGTTCCACCATTGAAGGAGCTTGAGCTTGTATTTTGACATATTGTTGATCTCCTTTGCTACTAGGTAAGGAATCTCAAAGAAAAATCATGTTTCCTCCATGTTTTTACCTTGACTGAAAATACACATTGATATAGCTCTTTGTGTGACTTTGTTCTAGCTTCATTTCAACTCTTCATGGACTAGGTGGAGTCCTCTCTTGTTATATATTCAAACTCCCTTCAAAGATCAAGGTAAAATAACTACATTAATGTTTTTGAAACAATGTCAAATTAAGGTTTACAATGAGATGAAGCTCAAAGCTTGAATACTCATTATGGTGTTTGTATACTGTCTAGAACTTGACAAGGAACCAAAATACCATACGGTTTTGTAAGGAATCAAGAAGGAAGTGTTTTGGGAAAAAGAGGTAAATCTACTAACTTAAATGTTGTTTAATGCCTTAGGAGAAATGAGCTTATAAATGCTTATTAAAACTACCTAAAGAGCAAATGGTGAATGACTTAGTAAAGTGTTCTCAAGAGACTATTAAAGGGCATATGTGTGTTGAGTGTATTTGCAGGTTAAAGGCATATATATTGTGGAAATTCAGTGTTTATGATTTAAGCACTTTAAGGGCCTAAGAGCCATGCATTTTAAGGGCCTAAGTGCCAAGCAATTTAAATTGTGCACTATATTGTAATGTGGTGTAAATTTGGTGAAATTGTGTATGAGAGTGTTCTTGGTGATTTTAAATGTTCTTGTGTGTTTAAAGGAGAAGGTAAAGTGTTTTGGCTTAGTAATGTTCTAGGGGAACCCATGTCAAAATTTAGGTAGGAAGTAAGAAGTTCTAAGTGCTTACATAAGGTTTGGTGAGTTAGAAAGTGTAGGAGATGAATAAGAAGTTTATGATGTTCTTAAGGAATTTTGATGTACTAGGGAGTACTCTAGGGTGTAATAAGGACTTAGACATGATCTTAAGATTTAGGGAGAACCAAAGTCACCTTGGGACTTAGGTAAATACCTAGGCAAACTTTGGTAAAACAAGGAGATGTACACTAGGAAAAGAGTTTCAAGAAGGAGATAAGGAATTAGTTGTGAGAAATGATGCTTGGGAGATGATGTTAAAATAAGGAGGAAGCTTTTGGTATAGTAGTCATCTTAGGTGTGAAACACCATTTGAAAAACTAGGAGAAAATGTTGTAAGTGTTAGGAATTTTGGGAAGGAATAAGTAAAGCTTAAGGAATTAGGAAATGAGTTTTATGAGTGTTTAAGGGTGTCTTAAGTTGTGTTTAAAGTACCCAAATGAGGTTAGGAATACTAGGTTATATGGGAGAAGTTTGGAGTTGAAAGTAAAAAGGAAAACAGGATTTGGGGCCGACCGGACTTGCGACCGTACTTGCAAGCTCGGTCGGGACCTGTTCACCCTGCGAGAATTAGTTTCTGGAATGGACCGGGCTTATGACCGGACATGGACAAGTCCGGTCGGGCTAAATTTACAAAGAGAATAAACTCTCTGGAATGGACCGGACATAGGACCGGACTTACAAGTCCGGGCGAGTAGAAAATTTTGTACGGATTGAGTGACTGGAATCGACCGGACATGGGACCGGACTTGACAAGTCCGGTCGGGCTGAATTTCCGAAGGGAGAAACTCTCTGGAATCGACCGGACATGGACAAGTCCGGTCGGCAAGTCCGGTCGGACCTAAACTTGTAAAAAAAAAAAAAAAAAAAAAAAAAAAACAGAAAAGAATGTGACTTATGTAGTTAACCCTAGGGTATAATGAAGGTAACCTAGGGTAGGTAGGCATTAAAACATGTCATACAATCATGTTGAATACTTAGTAAGTGTGAAGTTAAATAAATATTAACCGACATTACTAATGCGTATAGGATTCTCTCAAGGTGGGAACGAAACAAGGCAAGGACCAAGGTATGGTTTTCTTGCAGTCTGTTGCCTACCGGTTTACACCGGCTTGGGTGTTGTTTGCTTTTCTGTGTGTTACGACCTTATAAGATTAAGGCATGAAAAGTTTACAGTTGTTATACATTATGATGTTGTAAGGTTATGACTCCTTTCCCTTGGTTGTCTAACAAGACCTAAACGCTTGCTTGTATGTGACTTGACAAAATGTTGTGTGATCACTAACAAGTGCTAACCGGGGGAGTGAGGAGTCCGGTTGTTCCGGCCACGCGTGTGATGGATGGGGGTCGATATCATATCCGGTTCGGCTCTCTTGGTGTATGTATAGGTGGTATTCCAATTTGTGGTTCTACCTTCCCTTACTTATCCAAAGCTAGTTACTGACTCACGTCGGGCCATAGGGGCATACGTATGTTATTTCGGAGTGCTCGGGATTACTATATCCGACACACCTTTGGTATAAGTTAACCGTTCTATATAACCGGACGGTAACGAGGATGGTAACGAGCT
This sequence comes from Limonium bicolor, assembly GCA_023374045.1. NCBI lineage: Eukaryota > Viridiplantae > Streptophyta > Magnoliopsida > Caryophyllales > Plumbaginaceae > Limonium > Limonium bicolor. Next base: position 34,328,811 of record CM041778.1, read on the forward strand.
TAACATGGGACCGGTAAAAATCCCTAGGCTCTAATGGTATACTAACTATGGTGGAAGGTTCCTTGAGAGGACCGAGTTTATGGTGTTATGTATTGATATTGTGATGCTATGCAATTTCCCTTGCTATGCTATGGTATATATATATGTTGGATGTCCTAAAATGAATGCCATGTTATTATGACAATTGGTTGCGCGTATCCCGTAGTCGATGGGCTGCGCGTTAGCCATACCAGCAAAGGTGCTGACCCCCTCGGGGGCTCCATATTTTTATTGCAGGATGAGGATCGAAGAGGCAGAGTGGCTCTAGGTCCTAGTTTGTTGATATACTTTTGGATAAGTAGGTTTGAGCCCGGGATGCGCCTGTGCTCCCGAGGCGTTACATTTTGATACCGTTGTTACACAGTGTGAGTATTTGGTTTGGAGATGTATTGTAATTAAAACTCGGTATGGTTGGTTATGTTTATATATGGATGTTAGTTACTATGCTCGGGAGTCTGATCACCAGACCGATACACTTGTATTTATTCTGCCTAGTTAACCACGTGGGTGGTTAACGGCGTTGTAACACCAAAGCGATAGTTATTATTTGGTTGGTTATTTCCGCTGCGACTACGGTAGATGATAGGAGCGTTGTAGGGGTGTTACACACAACTTTACAACATCTTAATGAATAACAACTGTAAACTCTTTTCATGCCTTAATCTTATAAGGTCGTAACACACAGAAAAGCAATCAACATCCAAGCCGGTGTAAACCGGTAGGCAACAGACTGCAAGAAAACCATACCTTGGTCCTTGCCTCGTTTCGTTTCCACCTTGAGAGAACCCTATACACATTAGTAACGTCGGTTAATTATTTATTTAACTTCACACTTACTAAGTATTCAACATGATTGTATGACATGTTTTAATGTCTATCTTACCCTAGGTTACCTTCATTATACACCCTAGGGTTAACTACATAAGTCACATTCTTTCCTGTTTTATTTTTTTTTTACAAGTTTAGGTCCGACCGGACTTGCCGACCGGACTTGTCCATGTCCGTCGATTCCAGAGAGTCTCTCCCCTTCGGAAATTTAGCCCGACCGACTTGTCAAGTCCGGTCCTATGTCCGTCGATTCCAGTAACTCAATCCGTACACAAATTACAAGCCCGACCGACCTTGCAAGTCCGTCCCAAGGTCGGTCCATTCCGAAGCCAATTCTCGCAGGGTAAACAGTCCCGACCGGACTTACAAGTCCGGTCGCAAGTCCGGTCTGCCCCAAATCCTTGTTTTCCTTTTTACATTTAACTCCAAACTTACCTCATATAACCTAGTACTCCCTAACCTCATTTGGGCACTTTAAACACAACTTAAGACATCCTTAAACACTCATAAACTCATTTTCTAATTCCTTAAGCCTTTACTCATATCTTCACAAATTCCTAACACTTACAAGTTTTCTCCTAGTTTTCCAAGTGGTGTTTTCATACCTAATAAACTACTATCCCAAAAGCTTTCTCCTTATTTTAACATCATCTCCCAAGCATCATCTCTCACAACTAATTCCTTATATCCTTCTTGAACTCCTTTCCTAGTGATGTACACACTTCTCCTTATTTTACCAAAGTTTGCCTAGGTATTTACCTAAGTCCAAAATGACCTTGGTACATACTAAAACCTCAAGATCATGCCTAAGTCCTTATTACATTCTAGAGTACTTCCTAGTTCATCAAAATTCCTTTAAAACATCATGAACTCCTTATTCATTTCCTACATTTTCTAACTCCCAATCCTCATGTAAACACTTAAAACTTCTTGCTTGTTACCTAAATTTTAACATGGGTTCCCTTAGAACATTACTAAGCCTAAACACTTTACCTTCTCCTTTAAACACACAAGAACATCCAAAATCACCAAGAACACTCTCATACACAATTTCACCAAATTTACACCACATTACAATATAGTGCACAATTTAAATTGCATGGCACTTAGGCCCTTAAAATGCATGGCTCTTAGGCCCTTAAAGTGCTTAAATCTTAAACACTGAATTTCCACAATACATATGCCTTTAACCTGCAAATACACTCAACACACATATATGCCCTTTACTAGTCTCTTGAGAACACTTTACTAAGTCATTCACCATTTGCTCTTTAGGTAGTTTTAATAAGCATTTATAAGCTCATTTCTCCTAAGGCATTAAACAACATTAAGTTAGTAGATTTACCTCTTTTTCCAAAACACTTCCTTCTTGATTCCTTACAAAACTGTATGGTATTTTGATTTCATGTCAAGTTCTAGACAATATACAAACACCATAATGAGTATTCAAGCTTTGAGCTTCATCTCATTGTAAACCCTAATTTTACATTGTTTCAAAAACATTAATGTAGTTGTTTACCTTGATCTTTGAAGGGAGTTTGAATATATAACGAGAGGACTCCACTTAGTCCATGAAGAGTTGAAATGAAGCTAGAACAAAGTCACACAAAGAGCATATCAATGTGTATTTTCGGTCAAGGTAAGAACATGGAGGAAACATGATTTTTCTTTGAGATTCCTTACCTAGAAGCAAAGGAGATCAACAATATGTCAAAAGACAAGCTCAAGCTCCTTCAATGGTGGAACACCTTGGCACCTAAATGGGGCTCTTGAGTTTTGAGAAGATAGGAATGAAGAGCTTGATGAGAGGAAGAGATTGGTGTGTTTGTTTTTTATTTGAACAAGTGAGCAAGATTTTACAAGAGGTCAAAGTGGGAGTTCTAATGGTGGTAGTGGTATTACCGAGAGAGAGCAAAGAAGAGGTAGAAGGTGGTGTTTGGAACCGTGGGAATGAAGGAAAGAAATGAGAGAGATAGGATTTGCTTTTAAAGATATTTATGCTTATAAAGTAAAAAGTAGTTTACTTAGTTTGCTTTACTTACTTATTACATTAACTAGAGAGTGGTGAGTCACCACACTTATAAAAACCGGCCCCCTTTATTAGTAGAGGGTATTTTAGTCTTTGTTTGTCAATTTAATTACTTAATACACATATGTTATAAACTAGCTTATAAAAAATCACTATTCACCTAAACAAGGCACTTAGAAGTGAAATTTTTGATTTCCCATCAATATAGCCACCCAAATGTGATACTATATAGTACACATATATATTTAAGAGTAATGATGGGCATTTAGCCATTCAAAACTCATTTACAAGACAATTTTTTCAAAAATGTGCTTTAAGACTTCTTAAAGCACATTTTGTGTTTTAACTTATCTTCAAGCTTGGTTTTCTTTGGTAATTGATTTAATATGTTCATTAATACATATATAAAGTCTTGGTAAGTTCATTAGGTCTTACCCAAGCCTATCCCAAGCTTAGAGCACATTTTAGCTCTTATTGACTTTAAAGCACATTTTGTGTTTGCTTTTGTTTAAATTTGTTTACTAGTGTTTTTAAGACTCTTTTTTAGTCTTAATAAATCATGTTTTAATTTTTAACCAACATACCAAGGTTTGGGGTATTTCAATATATATATATATTATGGGGGGTGAGGAATCCAGTCGTTCCGGTCGCGCGTTGTTTGGGAGTGGCTATCCATATTTGTTTTACCTTCCTCTCTGTTAGTTATGGTTGTATTCCTTCTTAGATTACATTTACCCGCAAGCTTAACCAAAGCTAACCTTCACTGACTATTGTTCGGGGCTAGGGGACATATATGTACGGTGTGTTCGGTACTATATTGAGACCGACACATCTAAGTAAAAGTCGATATATACGGTGTGTTCGGTACTATATTGACACCAACACATCTCAGTAAAGTTATTGTGTACGGTGCATTCGGAACTAAGTATATCCGCCGCATCTTAAGTAAGTATACTTCTCTAAGTAGAACAACAAGTTTATGGTGTAATCGAGCTTAACATAGGAATCGGAAATTCTCTAGGCTCCAATGAGGTAACTAACTCTCCTCTTGGGATACGAGCCCTCACGTGACTCTCCCCGAATTATGTTATATGTATGTTATAACTGATTGTGTTGTTATGTTGTGTATGTTGATCATGGGTATCAATCCCACGTTATAATGTGAGGAATTTAAGTATAACCCGACTAAACGGGTAATGTCGCCTAGTGAGGGATTAGCTCCATTACGGTAGAGACCCTTAAGAGTTAAAGAGCACATTAAGGTGATCTAACAAGTGTTGATGTGTTGATTGTGTTGTTTGGATCCTATTGATTGGATGTGTGTTGTGTGTTGATAGTTTTCCATGCATGATTTAAATATAATCAACCGCATGCTCAGACGACAATTAGTTGTGCGTGGCCCGGTAGCATGCGGGCTGCACGATTAACATACCAGCAACGGTGCTGAGCCCATCGGGGCCACCCCTTTTCCATTTCAAGTACAAGGAGCTGGAAGCCGGCCGAGAGTAGGACGGGGTGATAGCTTGTACGTGGGTAGTTATTTAATTATGTATGTAATGTAGGTGTAGTAAGACCGAAACTGTTATTGGCCCTAGTTTGTAATTACTCGGTACAGTTGTAATGTAAAGGTGTAATGATTGTTGTATATGGAAAGAGATTGTAGTGTGTAATTGCTCGGGAATCTGGTCCATCAGACCAATACATGTCATATGTATTAGCCTTGTTAGCCATGTGGGTGGTTAACGACGTGAAACACCAATGAGATAAGTATTATGATGAGTTATGTTTTCTGCCGCAAATGGTAGATAAGTGTGATGTTGTAGTTGGGGTGTTACAAAAAGTGGTATCAGAGCGAAGTATCGCTCTGATGACTGGAAGTACCGAGTTGGAGTTTAATACTTTGGGTTAAGGGTTGAGTGATAGCGTGAGAGATACGCTAGTTAGGAATTACCAGTTGAGTACTGGAAACCTACAATATCCTTCCCGCCCTCCACAATCCTGTTTTATGACTTGCGAAAGAGCGCCAGAGATGAAGGTCCTCTCTCACTCGGAAATACCCTAGCTGGTTGTTATTAAGTACCTCTATAGTACGAAGACTCGTCCCAGAGATGGTTTCCATGTGACACGTTAACCCGTTTAATAGCGAGAATAGAGAATTCTACGCACGGAAGAATAGAATTTCCGGCAACCTGGGTCGACATGCCGAGCAGTCGAGAACAACTAGCTTGCAACGCACCAACCGTGCAACACAAGAAGTGAAGTAACGAAACCCGAGACGCGTGTCTACGGGACCACAATTATTAAATAATATCACCAACGGTATACCAACCGATTAAGGAACTACAACGTAGTTCCCTAAACCGGAGACAAGTCTCGGTAACCACGACAAATGTTGTGGGAACGAGCACCAGGAGAACGTAGAGTTAAGTGAATAAGGGCCTCTGATGTGTAGAGTCCCCTGATTAATGGTTATGATGCTAAGACAATGAGAAGTCACCAGAAGATTTATTGTCAAGACTGTAATATTAAAGAAAGGGCCTGCAAGGCCACAAACGGAGCAGGTAAAAAACATACCGCAACCAGTAAATGTTCAGCCGATAGACAGTTAACATGGCGCACCTGCCATGGCAAGTGCTGCTACAACAGGTTTGTTCAAAAAAAAATTTAATAACTACGAAGTACTTAGTAAAGCACCATGAAGTCAAGGGGATAATCGTACCCGTGGAAGGGCTTAACAGGCTAACCTTTGTAATTGGGAGTAAACCAGTCAGCAAGAAGCTAGACTCGGTTAAGACAGGAAGACATTGTAATACCGTGAGATTTTTTTTCTTTCAAACACAGATTTATTGTAAACTCTCTTTCAAAACCAAATTTTCTTTCGAATTCATATTTATTTCTAACCTTCTGTTTAAACCCAAATTCTCTCCAACTTCAAACCTCTTTTAAACCAAACCAGAGAACCTATACCGGCCTCAGCCACATAGTAGGTAAGATACACCCAGTACACTTTTGAACAACCAGACGGAAATCAGATAACCCGAGGGAAGCAACCCGAGGGAATTGATTGGTTCATAGTAATACAAATGTGGATAGATTTCCCCTGATTAAGTTCGAGAAGCATTGAATGCATGTATCATAAGACGATATGAGAGGAGTTGACAATAGAATACTTCACCTAGCCATGTGACGAACACTACGAGTGTACAAATAATGAAATGTGGGACGACTGCACTCTGGTAGGAGCTTGCGGGCCTGACGGACTCATTCATGAGTTAGTCGGGTAAGTAGCAATGTATCAGTAGGGTACCCCACATAAGTATATGAGTAGAGTCGGGAACACAGAAGTAGTCGACTCCACACTACGGTCCGCAGTAAAAGTCAAACAAGAGCAACGAATTACCATCGAGTGATTGAAGTGAAAGAACCTAGTTAAGTTAACGGGACTAAAGGAATTAGTGAGTTTATTTCAAGGAAATGTCTAAGAGTCAGGAAACACAAAGTGCACTGACTGTTATGTAAAGACATCGCATATATCTCAAGAATCCCAAGGGATAAACATGATAGCTGAAACGATGACCCAGCCTATACATGGCAAGATAGATGCCTAATATGGACACGTTAATGTGCAATTAACGGGATGAAACTCCCGGAATGATCACCTACGCTACCAAGAAATATCGATCTTCATAGAAAAGGATAGTGAACCCAGCCAAGAACGCAAGCGATGTAGTTAACTAAACGTACTGTGGGCGTTGGTTTTGACCCCTAAGTATTTAGCTTAAGGCCTCAAGGTTCGATTTGCAACTAAAATTATAAAATTAAAGCTTAATAATTATAACTGGCCCACACAAACCTAATAGGGTCGCCACCTAGTTTTAACCTTTTAAACTAGGAAAGGAAATGTTATCAATTTTTAGAGTTCTGGGTACGGGGGCATGATATGAAATTTTTAAGGGTTCAAATTCTTTCATAACCCAAAAAATATTTTCCTTTACTATTATTAAATCTAAGGCTATGTATTTATTGATATTATCCCATTTTTAATCAAGTTTATACATTCAAATTATTTTTGTGCATGTTTACTACGCTAGCAAAATGGTTGCAAATAATTATTAAACCGACAAAGAAGCAGCGGTTTCAATCACAAATCAAAATAATCTCCCATCCTAATGTCATCATGCTGCTATCCCATTGCATTCCATTTATGTCCTTACGTGGCACTTTTATTTACAAACTAAACTCAAACGCATCAGTAAAATAAGAAGAGGATGAATAGTGTACCTTTCTCCTCTGCGTATCTTCTCACCAGACGTGGACAAGACATGGAGTAATTCCCTGTTATCTTCTTCTTTTGGGTCCCTTCCTCATAACCGAGATCAAGATTCCATTGCAAGGAGAAGTAGAGTTATACATGCGGCAAAAGATCCGAAGAGGAACGCGAAGAGAATGAAGTAATTCGTTCCGATCAAAAAACACGGACAATGATAATTAGGCGAAAGATCAAGAGCTGCAAGATAGCGCTAGCAGTGTTAAGGTGCTGGTCATATATACATAAACCATTAAAGTTGCAAGGGGGCTAAAGCGTAGTTTCCCAGATCAAGCCCTGATGTGTACGAAAACGGTGAGGATAATGAGGAATAGACCATGCAGCGATGTCGAAGTACCTCGGTGTTTATTGATGGTGTACAAGGGGCACAAAACTGGTGACGGTGGAGGTATTTTGTGAGCACAGGGACCGCTTAGTGTAATAGCGGCGATGGAGCTCGACGCAACGACGTAATGGTGGACGTTTGGAAAAGGTTTATGCCATATATGTGTGCTCATGTCCTCTATTCGTCATTATGTGTTCGCCATGAGGATTAAGACCACGAGAGGACTGCTAGTACGGGATTAGTGATGGATAAAAACTATCGACAATGATATGTGATGGTGTAATACGATAGGATGGAGCAGGGTGAAAATGGCAATGACTGTAGTTGGTGTCTTCGACGAATGTATATAGCTAACGACGTGACAAGAAATTCTCGTGTTGAATTGATGGTGAGGCCACTTGATCATAGAAGGGGTTTGGTTCGGGGAGTTTTGTATGAATTTTATATATGTTTGAGCGCTGATGTATGAACGTTGTATGCCCTTCCCCTTGTAGCAGCGGTATGGAATGATTATATAGAGGAAAGGTACATCAATAAAAGGCTCAAGAATCTTAACAACTTAACAAACCTTCGAATTTGAAAATAAACAAACCAGTTAATAGGAAGTGAGAGATAATATTGAAAAAGAAAAGTAAAACATATCTAAAAGAAAACGTTAAATAACTAAAATACTCACGATTAAAATATCAAAGTCACTTAACAAAAATGAAGGAATTTCCAAAAACGTTGTTTTGTTAATAAAATAAACTACTAGTAAAAATAGAAACGATATTTGCTTTTTTTTTATATTTTGATATTTAAAAACAAGTAAGTAGTTAGGAGAATAAAAAGGATAAGGATAAAAAAAAGTTATCTAGAAAAAGGAATGAATAATCATAATTAAAAAAAGGAAGATAACTATCGATCATAAAATGAGATTACAATTTTCTGTTTTTTTGTTTTTTTTAAATCACGTTTCAAAGGATTTTTTTGTGTTTTGGATTTTTTTAAAAAGAAAATAAACTATCAATGAAAATGGAAAGAAACATTTTTCCCGCTTTTTCTCAAATAAAATCTGATTTTGAAAATTATAAATAAAAGAAGAAAAGAGAAAGAAGGATTAAACAGAAAACAAAAATTACAAAAGTTGTTTGTCATTAATTAGACTTGAACCATTGACCTCTTGTATCTCCTATCTTTCCTTCACCATTATGCCAATTAATTTCATGTCACATATACCACCTTGAAGCCCCTGTTTTCTCCAAAACAAGAGAAATATTTTTTGGGTGAAAAATGACAATTTAACCCTTAGCCATGCACCAACTCTACAAAAACCTTGTTCACAAAAAAAAGGGGGTAAAGATTTTGGAGATAACAGATTGCCCCCCATCAACTTGATTTTGGAATGTCAATGAAAAAGTCAAGTTGACGCTTGATAATACCCAAAATCTTTACCAACCTTGTCTCACCTTGCTTGTCCCTTTTCTTGTGTTCAAAGGTGCTGACTACCTTGAAAAGATGTTTAAGCTTACCAAACTATTCCAAGGCACTGACGACCTAAATGAGAAAAATGAAATGTTGTCGAGCTATTATAAGGTGCTGACTACCAGAAATGATGAAATGATGTCAAACTATTGTAAGGCGTTGACTACCTGAAATGACGAAATGATGTCAAGCTATTATAAGGCGTTGACTACCTATAATGAATTTGAAATACGCCGAGCATTCTATAGTGTCGGGAACCTAAAATGGATAAACTGTGCCGAGCATGAAGGTGTCGGGAACCTAAAATGGATAAACTGCGCCGAGCATGATGGTGCCGAGAACCTAAATGGATAAACTGCGCCGAGCATGAAGGCGTCGAGAACCTAAAATGGATAAACTGCACCGAGCCTGAAGGTGTCGGGAACCTAAAATGGATAAACTGCGCCGAGCATGGAGGTGTGGGAACCGAAAATGGATAAACTGCACTGAGCATGAAGGTGTCGGGAACCTAAAATGGATAAACTGCGTCGAGCATGGAGGTGTCGGGAACCTAAAATGGATAAACTGCGCCGAGCATGACGGTGTCGGGAACCTAAAATGGATAAACTGCGTCGAGCATGAAGGTGTCGGGAACCTAAAAGTGAAGAAATACGCCGAGCATTATGAGGTGTCGGGAACCTAAAAGTGAAAGAAATACGCCGAACATTCTTAGGTGTCGGGAACCTATTGCTCCTGGTTGGTATACTATGGGGACTTATTGCCACTTCCCACCAACTAGGTTGCTGGGATGAACTTCTGGTTTTCATAGGGGACTTATTGCCATCGCCCATTAGTTGTTATCCAAAAAGTTGACATAGAAATGAGGACTTATTGCCATCGCCCCGCCAACTTGTACACATTGGCCAGTATACACCATGCTTCTATTCAACAGCAGCATACCTCCACCTGTACTCGTACACATTGGCAGTATACACCCTGCTTTAATTCAACGGGCAGCATACCTCCACCTGTACTCAATAAAAACCTTACTTACTGGCTCGGTGCAAGAACATATCAAACAGGCGTACTGTCTCAATACACAAACAAGCTTAATGACTAAAACAATGTGCGAAATTGACTCGATGTTAATGTTAAAACAAACTTTCTAACTTCAATGCTAAAACAAGCTCATGGACTCACTATGAAAACAAGATCGATTCAATTTTCAAAAAATATGGGTGACTCGGTGCCAAAACAAGATTGACTCAATTTTCAAAATTATGGTTGACTTGGTGTCAAGATTGGTGTTGACTCTACTGTCAAAATTCAGATGTATAAGCAAATACTTATTTTCAACAAAAATTCATGGAACACTCATTTTTCAGGAATGGACTTCGAGACCCAAATTTTGATCCTTCAAAACTGAACATGCTTCCGGGCTTTATGATTTTCTTTGGTTATGGAGCTTGAGGTTTTGAGATGCGGTGCTTAAGCTTATGATAAGCCTAAGTCTTTGGGATCACAATGTCGGAACATGGTGCTTAAGGCTTATGAAGTGCTTAAGGCTTAAAGTTTTAGGATATGGTGCTTAGAGCTTATGACGGGCCTAGACTTTGGGATTTTTGTGTCACCTGTGAAAACTACTGGAAACAATTGTCCCCAGTATTTCATTGAGCTATCTGAGTTAGAAATTACGACAATCAGTCGAAACGATCGATTGCCCCCAGTATTATCTTTGATTAACATGTGAACAATTCTCATCCTCACAAGGTTAAGGTTCACTTTGATGTGGTGCTTTTTCTACCTACACTCGATGTGTTTAGCATTCCCACTCATTTCTCAATTACAGTCATAACTTTCAGACTTATGAATTTGATATTTGATGGACTTACGCGTTCGACCTGTTACTTTCACTTGATTTAGACACATAACTATCAAGTCGGAAGTCTTTGCGGCTTATAATTGGGGCGATTAGGTATAATGAATGTCACACGGATCATGGAGGGATATTTTCGGTCTTGTAGGGCTTAAGGGTGACCAAAGTTACAACTTGACCTTCTCCCGGATTCGCCTTCCTAATGTGTGAAGCTGTCTTGCCACTGGGTGCGGATTTGCCTTCGGGCTCTAGACTTTGACATCATCCTTGGTATTGTTTTGCTGTTGTTGTTAGGAAACTTGAGGAATTCAGATTGCTTGTCCATCTTTGGGGTTCTTATGTATCCCGATCTTGGAGCTCTTGAAGCTATTCTAATCATCTTCGGGGTTCTTGTGTTTCCCGATCTTGAAGCCTATGGAGCTGCTTTGACTCCTCTTCAGGGTTCTTGTGTTTCCCGGACTTTTGGAGTTGCTTTCGTTTAAGCTCTTGAATCCTGGGTCGCTTTACAACCGTTTGCGGATTTTCATTATGTTTGTGGTAGTGTTGCTTCTCATTTCAGACTTGGTGTTCTCATCCGAGAGTTGGCTCCTCGATTCCTTTGGTCACCAAGGTATGTAATCATCATGAGCTGCATTTTTGTGAAGCTTTATTGATAAAAGAGGTTATATGAAAAGCTTAGCGGGGGTGTCTAGGGTTTGATTTCAAGGTTTCATAAACTTCTGGCTGTGTGGTGGTTTACCTAGGTGCTTCGTCATTCGTGATAGTTATGTGTCTCTTCTTGTTCTATTCACATATCTTAGCGTAAATTGACAAGTTATCTCCTTCAGTCAGAGTCATGCTACTTACCTCACATGTATGTGGCCTCACCACGTGTAAAGATGACACGCTTTTTCTCTCATTGGTTTTTTTTCCACTCAAGACACTCTCGCACTCTTTCACTCAAGAGTTTCCTTCCCACATTTGTTAGAAGAAGTTTGGAATAAACAATTCTAACTCAGATTGCCCCCAGTATTGTGTCGCGGATTTCAACAATTGTTTGATGACCATGTGCTCTACTAACCATTACGAGGGTTGCTTTGGTGTTTTAGGACGTGCTTTGGTACTTGAATAAGCATGTTCATGTTCTTAGAAACAAAACAAGTCTTTATGTTCCACTGTCAGAAAATGATCGTTTCACAAACCTTAGTTTTCAGAGATATTTGTGTAGCAAAAGTTGATGTTCCTTGCAAAAAGAGCTCATCATGAATTTATCTTTTCAGCGCGAAAAAGTTTTAGACTTGAAAAAGTCATTTGCTTGTGAATATGAAGAAGATGATTTAACAAAACCGATGCTTCTTATTGTTGATGTCATGAAATGTTCATTCAAAACAGTCTTTTTTTGAAAACAACTGAACTTAGATTTCACAAAACATTAGATTGCAAATCCTAGTGATGCATTTGAAAGATGAATGACAATGCATGTGAACCCCGATCTCCTTTATAAACTCGAATACATCCAATTTGCATGATGTTGGCGCACAGAAGACTCGAGCTTTCAACCAATGATGTACCTTCGGGATGACGTAGAAATGTCTGTGATCTTTTTTGAAGACTACTTAACAAAAGGAAAAGAGCTAATGAATGACAAAGCGTCCTAGAAAATTTTCAACCTACTAAAACGGTAAAATTCCTACACGAACCTAAGAAAACACAACAATGAAATCTAACGTATTATAAGAGGGCTCTTGGGCTGAAAAATCTAGACTGGGAATGTCCATGAACTGTGAATGATGCCCTTAGGCCGGAATGCTCTTTGGGCTGTGGATAGGCGCTCGGGCCTGAAAGCTCTTGAACTTAAAGTGAGACACATGGACAGGATGCTCTTGGATTTTGGATAGGCACTTGGGCCTGAATATCAGCGGACTAAAATGGAGGCATATGGGCCGGGATGCATTTGGATTGTGGATAGGCGCTTGGGCCTGAATCTCTTTGAAATGAAGGTGAGGCCCATGGGCCGAAACGGTGATGATTTGTGGATAGGCGCTTGGGTCTGACAGATCTGAATTGTGAGTGAGGCACTTGGCCCAAAACACTTTGAGAATGAGGCCCTTGGGCCGAAATAATTACTAACTATAGATTGACACTTGGCCGAAATGTTTCAGACATTGAGTTGAGTGCTTGGGCCGGGATGTCATTTGAATTGTGAATAGGCGCTCGGGCCCGAACATCTTAAATTGAAAGTGGCCCGAACATGAACCGAAAAAATTATATGGAATATGAATGGGTATCTAGGTCGAAAGAGTTTTTGGAGTTCAAATGAAAGACTTATTTCAAATTCTTGATGGGCCTTTGGGTAGAACCTAAACATGATCCATAAATCAACTTTCAAGTCTTGTGAATCATCACAAATTCAAATGATAATTTTTTTATGGGCCTAAACCTAAATGCATCAAAATTGATAACTCATATTTAGGAATTTTTGGGCCGAAAGAGACCACCTTGATCTAAGGTTTTTAGGCCGAAGCCCAAGTGAAGCGTTCACCTAGACTAGAATGGGCCTTTTGGCTGAAAGAAAATGATCCTATAAAAGATGATTTATTTCAGCTACTAACCAACACAAAATCAAGCTTATCACATAAACATGGAATCACGAGATATAAAGAGAAAATATGCATGTCCTCACTATGCAAGTTTCATCAAATAGGTATGGGTGTATCGGAGAGTGCTTGGGGCATTGGGCCCAGGTAGTGAAGGGATGAGGCTTGCACGTCATCATCTTCATTTCCCCCACCTTTACGCATCACCCTAAGGTGTGTGCCTCAGGACGGGTAATGCCTTGGCATGACCAATATTTGGTTTTTGGGTAAGGATACATTCGGAGAGGTGCTTGGGGCTTTGGGCCCAGGTAGTGAAGGGATGGGGTTTGCACGCCATCCTCCCCATTTCCCCCACTTTTACACATCACCCAACGGTGTGTGTCTCAGAACGGGCCATGTCTAAGCATGACCGAAGATTGGTTTATTTGGACCCTCATCTCTCGTATGAACAAGATAATAAAAATGCATAAGCTAAAGAGGATAATATCATAAAAAGTAAGCCTTAAAGATATAAATTCAAGTTAAGCCCTCTTTCCTAAGTTTAAAATTTAAAAACTTAGGTGGTGGTCCCCAGCAGAGTCTCCAGTCTGTGGGCGTTGGTTTTGAACCCCTAAGTATTTAGCTTAAGGCCTCAAGGTTCGATTTGCAACTAAAACTATTAAACTAAAATTATAAAATTAAAGCTTAATAATTATAATTGGCCCACACAAACCTAATAGAGTCGCCACCTAAGTTTTAACCTTTTAAACTAGGAAAGGAAATGTTATTACAATTTTTAGAGTTCTAGGTACGGGGGCTTGATATGAAATTTTTAAGGGTTCAAATTCTTTCATTACCCTAAAAATATCTTTTCCTTAATTATTATTAAATCTAAGGCTATGTATTTATTGATATTATCCCATTTTTAATCAAGTTTATACATTCAAATTATTTTTGTGCATGTTCACTACACTAGCAAAATGGTTGCAAATAATTATTAAACCGACAAAGAAGCAGCGGTTTCAATCACGAATCAAAATAATCTCCCATCCTAATGTCATCATGCTGCTATCCCATTGCATTCCATTACTATGTCCTTACGTGGCACTTTTATTTACAAACTAAACTCACACGCATCAGCAAAATAAGAAGAGGATGAACAGTGTACCTTTCTCCTCTGCGTATCTTCTCACCGGACGTGGACAAGACAGGGAGTAATTCCCTGTTATCTGCTTCTTTGTGTTCCCTTCCTCATAACCGAGATCAAGATTCCATTGCAAGGAGAAGTAGAGTTGTACATGCGGCAAAAGATCAGAAGAGGAACGTGAAGAGAATGAAGTAATTCTTTCCGATCAACAAACATGGACAATGATAATTAGGCGAAAGATCAAGAGCTGCAAGATAGCGCTAGCAGTGATAAGGTGCTGCTCATATATACACAAAACACTCAAGTTGCTAGGGGGCTAAAGCGCAGTTTCCCATATCAAGCCCTGATGTGCACGAAAACGGTGAGGATAATGAGGACTAGACCACGCAGCGACGTCGAAGTACATCAGTGTTTATTGATGGTGTACAAGCAGCACAAAACTGGTGAGGGTGGAGGTATTTTGTGAGCACAGGGACCACTTAGTGTAATAGCGGCGATGGAGCTCGACGCAACGACGGTAATGGTGGACGTTTGGTAAAGGTTTATGCCATATATGTGTGCTCGTGTCCTGTATTCGTCATTATGTGTTCCATGAGGATTAAGACCACGAGAGGACTGGTAGTACGGGATTAGTGATGGATAAAAACTATTGACAGTGATATGTGCTGGTGCAATACGATAGGATGGAGCAGGGTGAAAATGGCGATGATTGTAGATGGTGTCTTCGACGAATGTAAGTAGCTAATGAAATACCCCGTAATTAAAAATAGTGATTAATTAGGCTAATGAATAATTTAGAAGATTAATTAAGTGTAAATAATCATGAGGGAACAAATCCCGAAGAAAACGGATCCTTAAAACGGATTAAAATCACTAACGAACCTTAAAGCACGTTTTTCGAGGAAACCGGGAAAACGTGACTTAAAGCGGGTCAAAAAAACTCGTAATAATTTTGGTCAACTAAATAGTCATTAATAAATATTAGTGAAGCTTTAGAACCAATCAAAAACAGAAAACGAGAAATTAGTAAAAACTGTCAAAAACGGGAAGTTGTGGGGTAGAAACATAAATAACACATACTTATGTGTCCAATATTGCAAATAGAATTTTAAGACCCCTCATGGTCTGTGTGTGTGTGTCCGATCCCATACCCCTCTCTCACACACTCTTTATTCTCTTCTTATTTACAAACAAACAAAATAATAAAGTAACCCCCACCCTCACTTTCTACTCTCTCTCTCCTCTATTCTACTCTCTCACTCATGTACCCATCTCCTTCCTCCTCTCTATTTTCTTCTCCAAACCGATGGCAATGGTGAACTAGCAAACCTCACAAAAATACCACCTTCTCTCCTCTTGTTACTCCATCAAACCTTCTCCAAAAATTATAAAAACTACACCATTGGAATCCTCTCACCAAGTAGAGCATTCCTATCTTTTCAAAATTCGAAAAGGGCAACTTTCATCTCCATGGGTATGGAGCATTTGGAGCAACTTTCGACTCTGGAGCCTCACACACATTTATTTCGCTAGCTTTTTCGAAGAGGCTGGGGTTAGATGGAGATGAAATGCCAGATTTCTTGGTCACTCTCCCATCGAAAGAGCGGATCAGGTGTACCCGCTACCACCGAGATGCTATTGTAAGAATCAGAGGTGAAGAGTTCCCAATCGACCTGATAGAGTTCGACGGACTTGGATTTGATGTGATTGTCGGGATGAACTGGTTAGAGCGGTACAAGGGCAGAATCCTGTGTGCCGAGCATCGACTGCTTCTTCGGAGTCCATCTGGGGTTACCATATCATACCGCCAGAGGCCCAGGGAGCCTTCGACTCAGATCATCACCGCCATGGCCATGTATCGTGAGTTACGACGAGGGAGTGATGTATACCTCTGCTATGTCCAGGACATAGAGAGAGACCCAGAGTTTAGTTCTGATGTGCCGGTAGTGTCGGAGTTTCCTGATGTATTTCCTAAGGAACTGTCGGGCATGCCGCCAGCACGAGAGGTTGAGTTTGAGATCGACTTAGTTCCGGGCACTGGACCCATTGCGAAAGCACCTTATCGTATGGCTCCAGCAGAGATGACAAAGCTCAAGGAGCAGCTGAGAGACCTACTCGACAAGGGCTTTATCCGCCCTAGTGTTTCACCATGGGGAGCGCCGGTCCTCTTCGTGAAGAAGAAGGACGGTAGCCTCCGCCTGTGTATTGACTATCGAGAGCTGAATGCTGTTACGGTGAAAAACCGTTACTCTTTACCACGCATCGACGATCTATTTGATCAGCTGAGGGGTGCATCAGTATTCTCCAAGATAGACTTACGTTCAGGATACCACCAGATTGCCATCCGTGACAGTGATATCGAAAAGACAGCTTTCAGAACGAGGTATGGGCATTATGAGTTCACAGTTATGCCGTTTGGCTTATCAAATGCACCAGCTAAGTTCATGGACTTAATGAACCGCTTGTTCCAAGATCAGTTGGACAAGTCTGTTGTAGTCTTCATCGATGATATTCTTGTGTATTCTAAATCAAGAGGTGAGCACGAAAGCCACCTGAAAAATGTGTTACAAACATTCAGGAGGAATCAGTTGTATGCAAAGTTTTCGAAATGTGAATTTTGGTTGAACCAAGTATCCTTCCTTGGACATGTGATTTCTGAGGCCGGGATCGCTGTTGATCCGGCAAAGATAGATGCAGTGCGCACCTGGCCTAGGCCGAAGAAAGTCACTGATATCAGGAGCTTCCTCGGTCTAGCAAGTTTTTATAGGAGGTTTGTGAAGGACTTCTCCAGTGTCTCGAAACCGATGACTTCCTTAATGAAGAAGGATGCACCATTCGAGTGGACAGCCGACTGTGAGAGTTCTTTCACGAGTCTCAAGGATGCTCTGACATCTGCACCAGTCCTGACTATACCAGACGGTCCAGATGGTTTTGAGGTCTACTGCGACGCATCAGGTAGAGGTATGGGTTGTGTATTAATGCAATACGGGAAGGTCGTAGCATACGCCTCCCGTGAGCTGAAGAAGCATGAGGAGAACTACCCTACCCACGACTTAGAATTGGGTGCCATTGTCTTGCATTGAAGATATGGCGACATTATTTGTATGGGGTAAGTGTGACAATCTATTCTGACCACAAAAGCTTAAAGTACTTGTTCACTCAGAAAGAGATGAACATGAGGCAAAGAAGGTGGGTTGAATTTCTGAATGACTACGATATTAATCTGCAACATAAAGAGGGTAAGGCAAATGTGGTAGCTGACGCATTGAGTCGCCGAGCACACTCTCTCTATTCGCTAGTCTCTCATACTGGCTTGGTTGAAGTGGTGCGGAGTGCTCAGATGACGGATCAGTATATGCTGGAGATCCGGCAGAAGCTTATTGACAGCACATTCGAGGGTCAGAAGTACGACTTCAGACTCCACGATGATGACCTGATTAGGCTGAATGGCCGATTGTGTATACCCAGGAGTGGCGCTGAGTTGAAAGAGCGCATATTGAGTGAATCACATTGTTCTACTACTTCGATTCACCCCGGAGCTTCAAAGATGTATAAGAGTATGAAAAGGTATTTTTGGTGGACTGGAATGAAGAAAGATGTAAGTGATTATGTGTTGAGGTGTCTCACTTGCCAGAAGGTCAAGTTTGAGCACCGACGGCCTGGTGGTATGGCACAGCCAATGCCAGTGCCTGAGTGGAAGTTCCATGATATCTCCATGGACTTTGTAGTAGGACTTCCGCCTACAAGGGGAGGTCTGAATATGATATGGGTTGTAGTTGACCGACTGACCAAGGTGGCCCGATTCATTTCGATGAAGGACACTTGGAAAGTGGCAAGATTGGCAGAACTCTTTGATAAAGAAATTGTAAGACATCATGGTGTACCGAAACGATTGTATTGATAGATACCAGATTCTTATCCAGATATTGGAAGTTACACGAGAGGCAGTGGGTAGTAAAATGAAATTGAGTACAGCGTTTCACCCACAGACGATGGTCAGAGTGAGCGCACCATTCAGACACTTGAGGATATGCTACGTGCTGTGCACTTGACTTTCCGACCAGCTGGATTGATACGTTACATCTGATCGAGTTCAGTTACAACAAGTTACCATGCTTCGATCAAGAGTCTCCCTTTCCAGGCATTGACGGTAGCCATGCCGCACGCCATTATGCTGGGATGAGTCGAGTGAGACGGTCATTATAGGACCAGAGTATCTTGAACAAGTTCAAGCAGAAGTTCGCCAGATCCGGGCTAACATGAAGGCAGCTCAGCAGAAAAAAAGTCGTACGCAGATGTGCGCAGACGTGACCTGGAGTTCGCCGTGGGCGATCAGGTATTTTTGAGAGTATCCCCATGAAGGGAGTATTTCGTTTTGGCCAGAAGGGCAAGTTGAGCCCAAAATATGTGTGGCCTTATGTTGTGACGGAGCGGATCGGTCCGGTAGCCTATTGACTAGATCTACCCGCCGAGCTGGGCAAGGTACATGATGTATTTCATGTGTCCCAGTTGAAGAAGTATATGTCTCATCCGTCTCATGTGCTTCAGCCTGAAAGGCTAACCTTAGAGCCGACCATGCGATCAGTGGAGACTCCGGTACGGATTCTGGTTACTAAGACTCGAGACACTCGCCATAAGTCTGTGAGACTGGTGAAAGTTCTTTGGTCTAACCAGCACATTGAGGAGGCCACCTGGGAGCTGGAAGATAAGATGAAGGTGAAGTACCCGTCATTGTTTACTTCTTAGTGCTTATGTGTATAGGGTACGGGGCGTACCCCTTTTTAAGGGGGGTAGAGCCGTTTCGGTTATGTGTGTACGACGTGTAGTTGAATACAT
Organism: Limonium bicolor; assembly: GCA_023374045.1. Lineage (NCBI taxonomy): Eukaryota > Viridiplantae > Streptophyta > Magnoliopsida > Caryophyllales > Plumbaginaceae > Limonium > Limonium bicolor. Next base: position 34,348,216 of record CM041778.1, read on the forward strand.
CGTCTATGTGATGTTGTTATGCTATAGACCGTTGTGTCTAAATGATGTGGATAATGTTGTATGGACCTTGTGTCCAATGTTATGTACCCGATGTTATGTTGTATGGACCTGGTGTCCAATGTTATGTAAGTATGTTGTTAATGATTTATGGCAGTATCGTTTATAAGTATTCCCGTGTTCTAATATTTAGGATATGTGGAAGTATGAACTTTGAGGACAAAGTTCTTTTAAGGGGGGTAGATTGAAATACCCCAAACCTTAATATATTGTTTAAACACTTAAATATGGTGTATTAAGACTAAAAAGAGTCTTAGTAACATTAGTAAACAAATTTGAACAAAAGAAAACACAAAATGTGCTTTAAAGTCAATAAGAGCCAAAATGTGCTCTAAGCTTGGGATAAACTTGGTTAAGACCTAATGAACTTACCAAGATCTCATTTATATACTAATGAACATATTAAACCAATTACCAAAGAAAACCAAGCTTGAAAACAAGTTTAAACACAAAATGTGATTTAAGGAGTCTTAAAGCACATTTTCGAAAAATTGTCTTGTAAATGAGTTTTGAGTGGCTAGATGTCCATCATTACTCTTAAATATATATGTGTAATATATAATATCACATTTGGATGTCTATATTAATGGGAAATCAAAAATTTACTTCTATGTGCCTGTTTTCATGAATAGTGATTTTTATAAGCTATTTTGTAACATATGTTTGTATAAGTAATTAAATTGACAAGTAAAGACTATATTACCCCTAAGTATAAATGGGGGCCGGTTTTCTTAAGTGTGGTGACTCACCACTCTCTTATTAATGTATTAAGTAAGTAATGATAAGTAAAATAAACTACTTTTTACTTTTACTACAAATATCTTCAAAAAAGTAATTCTATCTCATTCTCTCATTTCCTTCCTTGTCACACGGCTCCACACCTCTCTTATTAACTTCTCTTCCCGGTAATACCACACCACCTCCATTAAACCTCTTCTTTGATCTCTTGTAAAATCTAGCTCACTTGTTCAATCAAAAACAAACACCACAATCCTTCCTCTCATCAAGCTCTTCATTTCTATCTTCTTGAAATTCCAAGACCACCATTTCGGTGCCATGGAGTTCCACCATTGAAGGAGCTTGAGCTTGTATTTTTACATATTGTTACTCTCCTTTGCTTCTAGGTAAGGAATCTCAAATAAAAACTTCATTTCCTTCACGTTTTTGTTGTGACCGAAAATACCTATTGAAGGAGCTCTTTGTGTGACCTTGTTCTAGCTTCATTCCAACTCTTCATGGACTAGGTGGAGTCCTCTCTTGTTAGATATTCAAACTCTCTTCAAAGAGCAAGGTAAAACAATTACATTAATGTTTTTGAAACAATGTAAAATTAGGGTTTACAATGAGATGAAGCTTATAGCTTGAATACTCATTATAATGTTTGTATATTGTTTAGAACTTGTCAAAGAATCAAATACCTTACCGGTTTTTAAAGGAAACAAGAAAGAAGTTGTTTGGAAAAGAGGTAAATCTACTAACCTAATGTTGTTTAATGCCTTAGGAGAAATGAGCTTATAATGCTTGTTAAAACTACCTAAAGAGCAAATGGTGAATGACTTAGTAAAGTGTTCTCAAGAGCTTAGTAAAAGGCATATGTGTTGTTGAGTGTATTTGCAGGTTAAAGGCAAATATATTGTGGAAATTCAGTGTTTATGATTTATGCATCTTAAGGGCCTAAGAGCCATGTCATTTAAGGGCCTAAGTGCCATGCAATTTAAATTATGCACTATATTGTGATGTAGTGCTTTATGAGTGGAGTTTGTGTCTAATAAGTGCTTGATGGATTTTTAGTGTTCTTGGTTGTTTGTTGGTAAAAACAATGTGTTTTGGTTTAGTAATGTTCTAGGAGAACCTATGTGGAAATTTAGGTAATAAATGTGAAGTTCTAGGTGTTTAAAATGAGTTTGAAAAGTTAAGGAGTATTAAAATGGTTAAGTGTTTTCCTTGTGAAAGAAACATGCATTAAGGTGGTTTAAGATGTGAGAAGGACTTAGGCATGAGCTTGAGGTTTTAGTATGTACCAAAGTCATTTTGGACTTAGGTAAAGACTTAGGCAACTTTGGTAAAATAAGGAGAAAGTGTGAACTTTGAAAAGGATTTCAAGAATGACATGAGGAGTTAGTTGTGATATATGATGCTTGGGAGATGATGTTAACATGAGGAGAAAGCATTTGGATAGTAGTAATCATAGGTATGAAATACCATTGGGAAAACTAAGGAGAAAATAACATAAGTGTTAAGGAATTTTACAAGGAAATAAGTAAAGGCTTAAGAAATTAGAAAATGAGTTTCATAGATGTTGTATGTGGATATAAGGTTACCAAATGTTGTTAGGAAGCATTAAGAGGCTTTAGGAGAAATTTGGTGAAGATTTAACAAAATTTGGGTAAGTTTAGAGGACGTCCGACCTAGGGGTCCGACCCAGTTTTGGGTCGGACAGCCTCTGTTAGACGTTAGGAAAGTGTTCTGTAATGGTCCGACCCAAAAGGGTGGGTCGGACATGGGTCGGACGGTCATATTTCAAAGGAGGGAAAATGATTCTGGAATGGTCCGACCCAGTCGAGTGAGTCGGACGTGGGTCGGACGGGCATGTTTATAAGGCGGTAAAATGTTCTGTAATGGTCCGACCCAGAAGGGTGGGTCGGACATGGGTCGGACATGTATGTTCTGAGGTTGATGAAGTTCTCTGTAATGGTCCGACCCAGTCGAGTGAGTCGGACGTGGGTCGGACATGTCTCTGGAATGGTCCGACCCAGAAGGTTGGGTCGGACATGGGTCGGACAAGGTGAGGTTCTTCAGACCCGAAAACCACTGGAAGGGTCCGACCCAGTTGTGGGTCGGACGGTGGGTCGGACATACCAAAACTTTAAAAAAAAACAGAAAAGAATGTGACTTATGTAGTTAACCCTAGGGTGTATAATGAAGGTAACCTAGGGTAAGAAAGACATTAAAACATGTCATACAATCATGTTAAATACTTAGTAAGTTTGAAGTTAAATAAATAATTAACCGACGTTATTAACTATGTATAGGAGTGACCTACGGAGGAAACCAAACGAGGCAAGGACCAAGGTATGGTTTTCTTGCAGTCTATTGTCTACCGGTTTACACACCGGCTTGTGTTGTATGTTTTTCTGTGTTTATGACGTTAAGATTTAAACATGTAATGAGTTTAAAGTTGTTCATATTATTGTGATGTTATGTTGTGACTCATTTCCCTTGTGTGTGTCTAACATGACTTACCACCTATTGTGTATTGGTTGTTAAGTTCGACTATGAACTTCTAACAAGTGTTAACTGGGAAGTGAGGAATCCGGTTATCCGGTCATGCATGTAAGTTAAGAGTAGATATCTGAATCAGATTCGACTCTTATGTTGTTAAGATTGTTCTCCTTAATTTGGTGTTCGATCTCCCGCTAGCTTCTTCCAAAGCTTACCTATTCTGACTTATGATCGGTTTAGTGGCAACATGTGTTTGTGTGGTGTGTTCGGGTCACTAAATCCGAACCATCTGTGACTTAAGTTACGCGTTCGTCTAACAGAACGGTAATGAGTGTGTTTAATGAGCTTAACATGAGAGTGAATCACTCCCTAGGCTCTTGTGATATTTGACCCTTGTGGTTTGTTATTGTGGAGCGAAGATCCACCGTGTATGTGATGTTGTGCTGTGCACTATTGATGCTATGCCACATTGTTATGTTATGTTATGTATATAAATGAATGCCATGTTATCATGACAATTAGTTGCGCGTATCCCGGTAGCCGATGGGCTGCGCGTTAACCATACCAGCCAAGGGTTGCTGACCCCCTCGGGGGATCCATATTTCTTATACTGCAGGATGAGGATCGAAGAAGCGGAGTGGCTCTAGATCCTAGGATGTGGTTTACTTTTGAATACTTTTGGATGTTGGCCCGGGATGCGCCTGTGCTCCCGTGGCGTGATATATATTTGGTTGTGACAGTTACCAGTGATGTGATACAGTGAAGGATATGTAAACACTTGGTATTTTGTTTAATGTAAATATATGGTTATTAGTTCTATGCTCGGGAGTCTGATCATCAGACCAGTACAATTGTATTTATTCAGCCTTGTTAACCACGTGGGTGGTTGACGGCGTTGTAGCACATTCGTTTAGTTACTGTTTAGTTGTTTAAGTTCCGCTGCGATTTCATTTAGTGACATGTGCGTAGTAGGGGTGTTACACTCCGAGCTTTATTTGCACCCTTGGAAGGTAATATAATTTCTAAACCCTAAAACCTATATTAGAACTTACATAATGGTTAGGGTTAAATTGTGTATTAAAATGGTGTATTGAAATGTATATGTGAATGGGTTGTAGTGTTAGAATTGGTTTACAAACCGGTGAAAAAGAAGAAGGAAAGAGGAAGGAGGAAGAAAGGAGAAGCTAGTAAAGGAACAAGGTAATTGCACTCTTCCTTGTGTAGCCTTGTAAATGAATGTGTAACAGATTTTGAGAAATGAAAATATGTATTATAAAATGGTAATGCATGGGTAGTGTAATGTGTAGGAAGAAACAAGATTTTAAACACTTAAAAGACATTTACAAACTGTTACAAACTAGTTTGAGAATGAGATGTTGTGCAGGAATTTTTATGAGTGTTTTAGTATTGGTATTTGTGTATGAGAGCTTGTATATGGTTATCGTGTATAAACAGGTGAGATGAATGAAAATGTGATTGAAACAATGTGGTGAGAGTATAAAATTGTAGGGGAGACTATGGCGAAATTTACATAGGAATGGAACACTTAGTGAGCTAGAAACTAGGTGAAATATATATGTTGTAATAATTTTTGTGTGAGTTGGTTAGAGGGTAAGTTGAGAGAGATAGATAATGTATTCTAAATGCTTTAGGAGTGTTAAAAATGGCAATAGAAGAGGGAGAGATAGAAGAGGAGTGTAAATGTCAAAATTTGTAGCATAAGGTAGTAAGGGAAGAAACAATGTGAGTGTTGAGTTGAAACTTGGGAAATTTTATATATAAATTGGTATAGGATTGTGTAATGAGTTAAGGGATGAGATAACATGATTTAGAGGGTTTAATTAGTGTTAAAACATGTAGGAATAAGTGTAGGAACAATGGGGAAGTAATGGGTAAGAAGAGGGACTGAAAACATAATTTAAAACTGAAGTACGGGGCCGGACCGAACTTGCGACCGGACTTGCAAGTTCGGTCGAGCCCAGATTTACAAAGACGGGAAAGCTTCTGGAATAGACCGAACTTGCGACCGGACTTGCAAGTTCGGTCGGACCAGAAAATTCTCCCGTCTGTAACCTACTGGAATGGACCGACCTTGCGACCGGACTTGCAAGGTCGGTCGGGCTAAAATTCGCCTGTAACGAAACTTACTGGAATGGACCGACCTTGGGACCGGACTTGCAAGGTCGGTCGGCCCTGCAATTTTCCAGCGTAATTCCTTACTGACTTCGACCGACCTTGGGACCGGACTTGTAAGGTAGGTCGGGTCTTACAAAATTTTTTTTTAATTAAATAATTATATATATATATATATGTATACCCACATATATATATATATATATATGTACAAGTATGTAAGTATGCCAATGTTAAGTAAGAAAATAAAACTTAAGGTAACGAAAAATAAATAAGTAAAGTGTAAGAGTAAGAAGTAAAAGGACTTAGTAAGTATGGATTAGTAAACATAGGATTAGTCGAGTTAAGTTAATGATAGTTGTATTAATCATTCAATTGTATATATACATAATAGGATTTGATTTGTGACACCGGAAGAACATTTGGAAACACGTACGGCGGTGAACGGTATGAATTCCTCATGCCCCGTATGCTATATTGGTTACTCTGATTTATGTGTTGTGTGCTAATTGATCACCAAATAAGATAAATGCACGAATCGGAGTTATCATGTTTACTTGTGAATTTGTAGTGTTGTATATTGTCTTTAAATCTTAGTTTGTATAATTCATGAAATGTATGGATGAAAATGAATGCGTATATGTATGTTGTATTGTACTGTGACCGATCGTGAATGCGTTTGGACTTCTAACTTATTCCTAACAAGCTAACCAATCTAACTTAAATTGGTAATTAAATTGGAATGAGTAGAAGTCCGATATAGTTTCGGCCACGCGTGAGGATGAGGAGACACAAGAGGTTGGATCCGATTCCTGACTCTTAAACTGGTCCGCGGCCCAAACACCTTAAATGGGTAGCATCCCGGATTGGTGAGTCAAGTAAATCCCGGAGGTGGGACGGAGTAGTCCCCAGGGCTGGAGGTCATACCGACTTAACTTGAGTATAAGTAAGTAAGTAAGAATGAGTAAGTAAAGTAATTGAAAGTAAGTAAGTGTAAGTAGGAGAAAGTAAGTGAAATGATAAAAGAGTAAATAGCATTCCGATTAACCCGGATGCGTAATTTGGCTAACAATGTGAAGGTAAGTAAGTATGCCTATTGTATTGATGCCTTGAGTTGTGTAATGAATTGGATATGCATGTATGTTGTATGTAAAACATGTATGTATGAAATTAATGAATCGCATGTTTAGTGAACGTCAAATAGTCGGCGTGCCCAAGCTAGCACGCGGTATATGCGGAGTTCATGCGCAGCTTTTGCTGAGCCCCTAGGGGCACCGTTTTTACTACACGCAGGTACTCGAGAAGGATGAAGAGGACGAAGAGTTTATTTTGATTTTCTTTTGGATTGTAAACATTGAATGATGATGGGTGTACTGAGTAGTACATGGCTGTAGCTTTTGATTAGCTGGTGTACCATGGGGTACACCTTTTTGAATAGTGGGAGTATTAGATTAGGGGTATAGATGAGTAGCTTTAGAAACTCATTCTTTTGGGGAAGTTGAATTTTGATGTAATTGAATATACTTAAATACTCGGTGATCCATTGATGTAAGCATTCGGTATGTGGTATTTTGGTAAGTAATTTAGTAGCTCGGTACACTATGTTCATCAGACCATGATTGTAAGTAAGGTAAGCCTAGCTAGCCGTATGGGCGGTTAGCGGCGTTGTATCACCCGCCGTAGTAATGGTAGTATTTCCGCTGCGAACTGATAGGATTAATAGGGCGATTAGACGGTAGGCATAGGATTAACGGTAGGGGTGTTACAAAAAGTGGTATCAGAGCGTAGTAACGCTCTGTTGTCCTTAGTTACCGAGCATAGGGGATTACCGAGTTAGGATTTCAACCGTCTTAAGACGAATACTTAGAAACCTAACTAGGAACCACCGTTGCTAACAACGGATACCCTTGATGTTCTTAGGAACGATACCTTGTTTAAATTTCAAGACCTTTGAGTCGTATTTTGCGGAGCCTAATGTAACTGCTAAATGTTCAGATGTCAGGAAGAGGTCCAGGTTGCCCTAGAGGAGGGGGCAATGACGGACCCGGCACGCAGACGATAGCTGAAATCGTCGCTGCCATGGTAGCACAGATGCTACCGCAAGTGATCCAAGCTATGCAACAAACTCATCAAAATCAACAAACTCAAGCGGGGCCAATCCCTCCCCCTCCACCCAGAGAAGTGAACTGGGTAAAGGCCATCGCAGTTCTCCGTCCTTCATGCTTTAGAGGCGAGAGCGATCCTGCCAAATTGGAAGCCTACATCTCCGAAATGGAGACTGCATTCGAGACCCTCGAAGCTCCTGCTGGAGTTCGAGTCAGAGTATCAGCCTACTACTTAAAAGATGCAGCCATGGACTGGTGGAAACTAGTCAAACATGAGTATGTCAACGACCCCACCTTTGATTGGGAGTCCTTTGCCGTTATCCTCCGATCCAAGTACTATCCGGAGCATGTAAAGACTAAGAAAAGGCTAGAGCTAGATGCCTTCAAGATGACAGACAAGATGTCTGTGGACGAGTACTACCGCACCTTTACCTCCATTCTCCGTCTTCTCCCAGATCTAGAATACACCGGCCAGGTGTTGGTCGATCGCTTCTATGGCGGTCTGAGCCATCGCCTTCAGTATGGTATGGGCTATACGAGATTTACCTCCCTTCAGGTAAATACCGGTTAACCCTTAGTATCATTTCAATTCCTTAAATTCCTTGAATTCATTGAATCTATTCCTTATCCTTTCTTAAATGAGAATCCCGGCTAATACCTGAAACTTCAGGAGTGTTATCGTGCGGCTTCTCGCGTTGAGATCACTTGCCAGCCAAGGGATGAAGAAACCGCGCTGAAGCGCAAGGCTAATAGCAAGAACACATGTGCCGAGGAGCAGAACCAGGGTAAAAGCTGGAAAAAGAAGAAAGGGAAGTTCTTCCATCAAACTCAAAAGAACTTCCCAAGTGAGAGCAGTGCCCATGCTGAGCAGGGCAAACCAGTTGAGCTTCTTCAGCTTGGTTCATCTGCACCGGTGGCTACCAAGCCACTGAGATCACACCCACTAAAGGGTAAACTTCTATTCCTAAATCGTATTCTTACAAGTACCATAATTAGTATATCCACGCACACATGTGCTAACCCTCTAAACCTTAGGTTCTGGCTCAGGTTTCACCAAAACCTTCTCAGATGGCCGCACCTATGTGTGCAGAAAGTGCAACCAGGACCATCCTGGCAAAGACTGTTATGGGAGAGAGATCAAGTGCTACAACTGTCAGAAACCAGGACACACGGCCAATAGATGCCCAGAAAATGCTAAGAAAAAAGGGAACTTCCAAGCTACAAGCAGAGGGAAGGCAAGGAGGTTGCATCTGGTGATGCACCAGCCCAGCAGCAGGCACCACAGGGACAGGGATCCCGGGGACCGCAGAGGAGGGACCTCAGAGGCAGCCTGTCCTTCACGTCATAGACCGTGATGGGTCCGGTTCTAAATCCGGCCCAGGTAATAATCTAAACCTTAATTCAGTGAGAGCATGTCTAAAGTAGTAGAGTAACTGTTTGAATGAATGCATGAGTAAATAAAGTGAAGTGCGTATTAAGCATGAAAAGAAGTAGCTGAAACTAGTACTCACAGTAGATGAAATTTATAACCATAGAAGCTTTAGTATCTGTTATCCGATACCGGTAAACCTGAATCAAGAAGAGATCGACATCACCAACCACTGCTACCCCAACGAACAGTGTCAGGTCATCCGACCAGGTATGATCTTATTAAGGGGATACCTGACACCCGAAGCACAAATCTCAATCATTCGACGATGCAACGAGCTAGGAACGGGTCAAGGTGGATTTTACACACCCGAATTCCCCGGTGGAGCGAAGATGAAGCTAAAAATGATGTGCTTGGGAAAGGACTGGAATCCTTATACCAAGACATACCAGGTGACACGAACACAAGATGGAGCAACGCCACTGACAATACCTCCAGAGTTTCAGACACTCGTCACACAAGCAGTAGAACTTGCACAACAATGTGAACATGAACCGATCCCCGCACTTGAAGCGGAACTCTGTATCGTCAACTTCTATGAGAAAGAAGGACGACTTGGGTTACACCAAGACAAGGACGAGACAACGGAATCTCTTGAACAAGGAGTGCCCGTAGTGTCTTGGTCCATTGGTGATGACGCCGTATTTTTGTATAGCGAGCAGAAGCGTGTGGACCTCGCACAGAAATTGGTATTGAGATCAGGAGATGTCCTAATCATGGGTGGAAATTCTAGGATGCTGTATCACGGGATCAACAAGATCAAGTTGAATACGGCACCACCGGCAATAATCAATGCCACACACATGAAACCAGGACGCCTGAACCTTACCTTTAGGAAGTATTAAATTCATAGTATCATGTAATCTATTAGTAACGTGTATTAGAGACACGGTATGTATGATGGTTGGTTTATCAATAAAGAGCAGTGTTGATTTAATTCCACTTGTGTCCACCATCAATACTTATCCAATTGTGAATCCAATAGGTTGTGGACTCGGTACCGAAGGTATCTTGAGCATCCTCACCGAAGCGCAAGCCGGCAGAAGCGACACCATCTTAACGGGAACATTCCCAGTGAATGGCATTGAAGCAATGTATTATTCGACTCCGGTGCCTCTCACACCTTTGTATCACCATCTTTCGTGAAGTGGTTGAAGCTACATGCGGATGAGCTACCGAATTTTGTGGTTACTCTCCCATCGAAGGAGTGAGTAAAGTGCACCAAATACTTTCAATCAGCCACCATCGAAATAAAAAACGAAACGTTTCCCATTTCCTTCATCGAATTCAATGGATTGGGATTCGACTTAATCATTGGAATGAATTGGTTGGAGCGGCACAAAGGTAGAATTATCTGCGCCGAGCATCGATTGCTGCTCAAGAGTCCTTCTAGGGTTACTGTATCTTACCGCCAGAGACCGAGAGAGCCTTCGACCACACTTATATCTGCTATGGCTATGTACCGGGAGCTCAAAAAGGGCCATGAAGTGTATCTATGTTATGTACAAGACCTGGAGAGAGATCCAGAGTTCAGTGAGGATGTACCGATTATATCCGAATTCCCTGATGTATTCCTAAGGAGCTACCCGGCATGCCACCACCGAGAGCAGTGGAATTTGAAATTGATCTTTTGCCAGGTACCGGCCCCATTGCTAGGGCACCGTACCGCATGGCACCTGCTGAAATGACTGAACTGAAAGAACAACTACGTGACTTACTCGACAAAAGGTTTATACGCCCGAGCATATCACCCTGGGGAGCACCGGTCCTCTTTGTGAAGAAGAAGGACAGTAGCCTCCGACTTTGTATTGACTACCGCGAGCTGAATGCGGTCACAGTCAAGAATAAATACCCATTGCCACGCATCGACGACCTATTTGATCAGCTGAAAGGAGCATCAGTCTTCTCCAAGATTGACCTCCATTCTGGGTATCATCAGATTGCCATCAAAGAGCAAGATATCGAGAAAAAGGCATTCCGTACCAGATATGGCCACTACGAATTCACAGTGATGTCATTCGGTTTGTCAAATGCACCAGCTAAATTCATGGACCTCATGAATCGTCTATTCAGTGAGCAGTTGGAAACTTCAGTGGTAGTCTTCATCGACGACATACTTATATACTCCAAATCAGCAGAGGAACATGAAACTCATTTGAGGAAAGTGCTTGAGACACTGCGCGAGAACCAGCTGTATGCGAAGTTCTCCAAATGCGAATTCTGGCTAGATCAGGTATCATTCCTTGGTCATGTCATCTCGAGCGTAGGTATCTCAGTTGACCCTTCTAAGATAGAAGTTGTACGATCATGGCCTAGACCCAAGACTGTTACCGACATTAGGAGCATTCTTGGTCTAGCCGGTTACTACCGGAGATTTGTAAAGGACTTCTCGAAAGTCACTAAGCCTATGACTACACTGATGAAGAAAGATGCACCGTTTGTATGAACAGACGAGTGCGAGTTATCATTTCATAAACTAAAAGACTCATTGACCTCGGCGCCCGTCCTTACTCTTCCAGAGGGCACAGAGGGATTTGAGGTATATTGTGATGCATCAGGCAAAGGAATGGGATGCGTACTCATGCAGCATGGCAAGGTTGTTGGCTATGCCTCCCGCCAGCTGAAAAAGCATGAGGAGAATTACCCGACTCACGACTTAGAGTTAGGAGCCATTGTCCTCGCCTTGAAGATATGGCGACACTATCTCTATGGGGTAAGCATCACCATCTACTCCGACCATAAGAGCTTACAGTATGTAGAAACGCAGAAAGAACTGAATTTGAGACAGAGAAGATGGATGGAATTTCTTTCAGACTATGACATCAACTTGTAGTATAAGGAAGGGAAGGCAAACATTGTAGCCGACACCCTGAGCTGTCGAGCACACTCGCTCCATTCGCTACTCGCTTCTTCTAGCTTGGTTGATGAGGTGCGAGACGCTCAGTTGAGCGACCCTTACCTAACCGAAATCAGACAAAAGATTGAGAATGGTACATTTGAGAAGAAGAAGTATGACTTCAAGCTACACGATGATGGTTTGATTCGGTTGAATGGCAGGTTATGCGTCCCCCGAAGCAATGCTGAGCTAAGGGATCGCATCTTGCGAGAGTCACACTGTTCCACATTGTCAGTCCATCCGGGAGCCTCCAAGATGTACAAAGACATGAAGAGGTACTTCTGGTGGTCTGAAATGAAATCGGACGTGACAAAATTTGTATTGAGATGCTTAACATGCCAAAAGGTGAAATTTGAACATCGTAGACCGGGCGGAATGGTACAATCTATGCCAGTTCCGGAGTGGAAATTTCATGATATCTCCATGGATTTTGTTGTAGGACTCCCACCTGCCAGGGGAGGACTCAACATGATCTGGGTTGTAGTCGATCGCCTTACCAAGGTTGCCAGATTCATACCGATGAAGGACACCTGGAAGGTAGTAAAGCTAGCTGAGCTATTCGACAAGGAGATTATCAGACATCACGGAGTCCCGAAAACAATAGTATCTGACCGCGACACCAGATTTCTTTTGAGATACTGGAGAGCTACAAGGGAAGCGTTGGGTACAGAATTGAAGTTGAGTACCGCCTTCCATCCTCAAACCGACAGTCAGACAGAAAGGACCATCCAGACAATGGAGGACATGCTTCGGGCATTTTCCTTGGACTTTCAGGGGAGTTGGTTAGACAAGCTTCATCTTATCAAATTTTCATACAATAATAGTTATCATGCCTCGATTAAGATGTCGCCTTTCCAAGCTCTATATGGTAGACCTTGTCGTACACCCTTGTGTTGGGATGAGTCAAGCGAAGCGGTCATCATAGGACCGGAGTATCTTGAACAAGTCCAAGCAGAAGTGCAACAAATCCGAGCCAATATGAAGGCAGCCCAAGATAGACAGAAATCCTATGCGGATGTGAGACGACGCGACCTTGAGTTCGCTGTGAGCGACCAAGTGTTCTTACGTGTTTCACCTATGAAGGGAGTATTCCGTTTTGGTCAGAAGGGCAAGCTAAGCCCAAAATTTGTAGGGCCGTACACCATTACTGAAAGGGTTGGATCCGTAGCCTACAGGTTAGCATTACCTGAGGACTTGGGGCGTGTCCATGATGTATTTCATGTGTCACAACTCAAGAAGTATATCGCTGATCCTTCTCACGTCTTAGAGCCCGAGAGACTATCCATCGAGCCGACTATGCGATATGTTGAAACCCCGGTGAGAATCCTAGATAGGAAGACCAGAGACACTCGCCATAAGTCTATACGAATGGTGAAGGTCCTATGGTCAAACCATGATGTCGAAGAAGCGACATGGGAGTTGGAAGATGCCATGAAGGCTAAGTACCCACAATTTTTCATAGACTAGAGAGTCTAGCATCTAGCAATACAGGTACGGGTTGTACCCCTTTTAAGGGGGGTAGAGCCCTTTTGCTTTTGCATTGCTTCGGGGTAAGCATTGCTTAGTGCGTAGGTATTGTAGAAGGTTTTGATGGCACATGTAGTGTGGAGCATATGTGTATGTATGTGCAATGTGTGTGTATGGATGTGTATGTACGATGAGTGATGTTGGTGTAATGTGTATGGTGAATTGCTATGTTGTATTGTGTAATGGTATGAATTGAAAGTGGTGAATTGTGTATGATGCTTGAACTGTGTATGTTTGCGATGTGGAATGAAGTAAACACCTCAAAGGTGGTAGTAAGACACATTATGGCAATTGGCTTGCCTAATGAGTACAATTACTTAAACTATTAACCTTGAGCAACTTTGAGGGCAAAGTTTCTTAAGGGGGGTAGATTGAAATACCCCGTAATTAAAAATAGTGATTAATTAGGCTAATGAATAATTTAAAAGCTTAATTAAGTGTAAATAATCATGAGGGAACAAATCCCGAAGAAAACAGATCCTTAAAACGGATTAAAATCACTAACGAACCTTAAAGCACGTTTTTTGAGGAAACCAGGAAAAACGTGACTTTAAGCGGGTCAAATAGACTCGTAATAATTTTGGTCAACTAAATAGTCATTAATAAATATTAGTGAAGCTTTAGAACCAATAAAATCAAGAAAACGAGAAATTAGTAAAAACTGTCAAAAACGGGAAGTTGTGGGGTAGAAACATAAATAACACAAACTTATGTGTCCAATATTGCAAATAGAATTTTAAGACCCTCATGGTCTGTGTGTGTGTGTCCGATCCCATACCCCTCTCTCACACACTCTTTATTCTCTTCTTATTTACAAACAAACAAAATAATAAAGTAACCCTCACCCTCACTTTCTACTCTCTCTCTCCTCTATTCTACTCTCTCACTCACGTACCCATCTCCTTCCTCCTCTCTATTTTCTTCTCCAAACCGATGGCAATGGTGAACTAGCAAACCTCACAAAAATACCACCTTCTCTCCTCTTGTTACTCCATCAAACCTTCTCCAAAAATTATAAAAACTACACCATTGGAATCCTCTCACCAAGTAGAGCATTCCTATCTTTTCAAAATTCGAAAAGGGCAACTTTCTTCTCCATGGGTATGGAGCATTTGGAGCTTCAAAACCATCATTAGAACCACCTCATTCTTCTTGTTCTTTTAAGGTAAAAATATTCTCAAAACTTCATCTTTTTCTAGGCCTTGTGGGCAAAACGAAATTTGGAAACTAAACTCTTGTTGTCCCTTGTACTCTAGCCGATTTTGGCCTCATTGGTGGAGTTGGAATCTTGTTCTTGAGCCACTCCGAGATTTATTTGCACCCTTGGAAGGTAATATAATTTCTAAACCCTAAAACCTATATTAGAACTTACATAATGGTTAGGGTTAAATTGTGTATTAAAATAGTGTATTGAAATGTATATGTGAATGGGTTGTAGTGTTAGAATTGGTTTACAAACCGTTGAGAAAGAAGAAGGAAAGAGGAAGGAGGAAGAAAGGAGAAGCTAGTAAAGGAACAAGGTAATTGCACTCTTCCTTGTGTAGCCTTGTAAATGAATGTGTAACAGATTTTTTGAAATGAAAATATGTATTGTAAAATGGTAATGCATGGGTAGTGTAATGTGTAGGAAGAAACAAGATTTTAAACCCTTAAAAGACATTTAAAACTGTTACAAACTAGTTTGGGAATGAGATGTTGTGCAAGAATTTTTATGAGTGTTTTAGTATTGGTATTTGTGTATGGGAGGTTGTATATGGTTATCGTGTATAAACAGGTGAGATGAATGAAAATGTGATTGAAACAATGTGGTGAGAGTATAAAAATGTAGGGGAGACTATGGCGAAATTTACCTAGGAATGGAACACTTAGTGAGCTAGAAACTAGGTGTAATATATATATGTTGTAATAGTTTTTGTGTGAGTTGGTTAGAGGGTAAGTTGAGAGAGATTGAAATACCCCAAACTTAGATATGGTGTTTAAATGATAAACTAATATATAAGGAGGCTAAATAATGCCTTAGGAACATTAAGAAACAATTTCTAATCAAAGAAAATATAAGGAAACACCAAAAGAGCAGTTTAAGCAAAAACGTGCTCTAAGCTTGGAGAGACATGGGAGAGTACCCAAATATTGTTCTAAGACCTTAGTAATATCTTAATGGTCATTTTAAATCAATTACCAAAGAAAACCAAGCTTGAAAACAAGTTCAAACACAAAATGTGCCTTAAGGAGTCTTAAAGCACGTTTTTGAAAAATTGTCTTGTAAATGAGTTTTGAATGGCTAAATGTCCATCATTACTCTTTAATTAACATGTGTACTCTATAGTATCACATTTGGAAGTCTATATCAATGGGAAATCAAAAATTTCACAACAATGTGCATTGTTTTGGTGAATAGTGAATTAATTAAGCTAGTTTATAACATAAGTCTATATAAATGAGACATTTGGTCAACAAAGACTTAAGTACCCTCATTATTAAAAGGGGTCTGGTTTCTTAGGAGGTGAGTCACCACCTTCATGAGTTAATAAGCAATTAAGAAAGCAAATAAGACTTATAAAGCAAAAAGTACTATTTACCTTTTAACATAAATATCACATTTACTTACCTCTCTCCTCATCTCCTCATTTCTTCTTGTTCCCACGGTTTCTTCAAGCTCTCTCCCTTCTCCATTAACGTGAAGAACAACTCCATGCTAGCTCCATCTAGCCTTGCCCACATCTGCTCATTTTAGCTCCAAATCCAAAAAAAATACATATTCTTCTTAGTTAGCTCAAGCTCCTTCTTTCTATCTTTTCAAAACTTCAAGAGCTTCATTTTGGTGTCAAGCCAAACCACCATTGGAGGAGGAAATTCAAGTTGGAGACTCCATTGGCTTCTCCATTCTCTAAGGTAAAGAAAGTGTAAGAAAATCTAGGTTTCCACCATTTTCTTCACATGTCCGAAAATTAGTATCATGGGACTCCATTTGAATGCCTTGTTCTAGCTTGTTTCTACTCTTCAAAGGAGAGAGGAGGTCCTTCTTGCTTCATTCCAAGCTTGTCTGAGGAACTAAGGTAAAGCAATCAATCAAAACCTTAAAACACATTTTAACCTAGGTTTTATTCCTTAAGGTAAGTGTGTTGTTTAGTGCTCATTAGAGTTATTGGACATTGTTTAGAACATTGGCAAGGAGAACTATATTGGTGACCGAGATTTGGTAAGAGAAGTCTAAGGAGAAAAGCTTGTGAAGCTTGTGAGAGAACAAGGTAAAATACTTACTTAAGATGTCTTGTTGTTTATGGGAATGGGATTTAGGTATATGATGAGTTTAGTAGAGAGTTACATTAGAAAAGGGTATATATAACCTAGGAGAAACAATGACTATACTTGTGAACTTGTGACTAAGGAGCAAATGAGAAAAAGAGATGTTTAAGAATATCAAGGTGAAATACAAGAAGAATTTTATTAATGGGAGCCTTGTTGTGTGTATTCGCGTTGAAGGCAAATATATGAGGAAATTCAGTGGTTAAAATTATTGTCATTTAAGGGCCTAAGTGCCAAGCATTTAAGTTTATGCACTATAAGATGATGTGGTGGTAGTTTTGGTGTAATTGTGTGTTAAGGTGTTTGTGAGGGAATTGAGTGGTATTGGTTGTTTGATGGAGAAAAACCGAGTGTTAGGATGTACTATGTACTAGAGAACCCATGGCAAAAATTTAAAGGAGAACTTAAGTGTTTAAGTTCTAAGGAGATTCTGACTAAGGAAGTACTAGGAAGTTTAGAGGTTGTCTCGATGAAAGGGGTGAGTTTAAGGTGTTTAATGAGTTATAATGACTTAGGTATTACTATGAAGGGATTTAGAAATCAATAGATGTATTTTGAGTATTTAGGAGTTAGGAAAATGTTGATAAACAACTAGGAAGGAAACAGTGTGTTGATGGATGTAAGTTTAAGTTGTGAAGGAACATTAAGTAAATGCATGAGAGAGTTTTAGATAGTGAAAGATGCTTGGGAGATGATGTTATAGTGGGTGAGGGAAACATTTGGCATAGTGGTTACATTAGGTATGAACCACCACCTAGACATAGAGGAAAGCATTACAAGTGTAGCATTATTACAAGGAAAATGTATAATGATTAAGGTGCATCTTGGTGAATGATTTAATGTGTTTGGAGGATGCTCTAAGGTGGGTTTAAGGGTCTAAATGATGTTAGAACACATGGATGGCTTGAGGAAAGGTTTAGGAAGATTTGGCAAAGTTTGGGCATGTTTTGGTGGCGTCCGACCCAGGGGTCCGACCCAAGTTTGGGTCGGACGGCCTCTGTTTAACGCCAGGGAAAGGTTCTGGAATGGTCCGACCCAGAGGTCTTGGGTAGGACATGGGTCGGCCGGGTGAGTTTTAGAGGGCAATAAGTTTCTGGAATGGTCCGACCCAGTTGGTTGGGTCGGACGTGGGTCGGACAGGGAGGTTTAGGACGGAAAGTTTCTGGAATGGTCCGACCCAGTTGGTTGGGTCGGACGTGGGTCGGACATGTAGGGTTTTTTCAAACCCGGAAGTTACTGGAATGGTCCGACCCAGAGGGTGGGTCGGACGTGGGTCGGACGGCCCTTAAAACTTAAAAAAAAAAAAATTTGAATTCTAAGAATGATAAATGGTGATAAGGTATAACCTTTGGTAGGGTGGTAATGATTGTGACCCTAAGAACTTAAGGGCTTAAGTTAAGTTAAGATAAGTATAAATATTAATGTTTAAAGTTAAGCTTGTAAGCTAAGTGGCAAAGACTTGAGAGTTTTTTTGAATGGGAATCTTTAGAGACTAAGTGAGTTAAGTAAGGTGCAAATAACTAATGACCTAAAAACGAATGAATGATTTAGGTTTGTGAATTGGGACCCCGCCGAAGAAGGATAATCAAACAACGATCGACGGTGAACGGTACAATCCTTCTTGTGACCTGCTGCTAACGAGGTGTCCCTCGCTTGTGTACTATCTGTTATTTGCTATGACTAAAACAAGATAAAGCATGCAACCGGTTATATTTTTCTCGTTGTGATTGTTTCTTTACACTAACCCGCGAGACTTGAGATTGTTACTAACCAAGTTTAGTACTTACTGAGCTAAGAATGAGAGTTAAGTTTGATGGTTGTTGGTTATCCGTTAATGGCTTAGCTAGCACATGGTGATTAAGATGACTACAAACTGGAACTTGAGTGAGGAAACCCGGGACCGATCTCCGGTCATGCATGCTAAGGAAAAGGGGAAGGTATCTGAATCATATCCGCCCTCCGCTTAAGGACTTCTCTTCGGACTTGTAGCCTAGGGCCGGTTGCCGGCTCACTACGCTGGACTCCCGTCCAGAGTAGGTGGCATTAAGATGGTGCGGTGGGATCACCTAAATCCCAGGTTCGAATTAAGCTACAACCCAATCCCTTCCAGGAAAGGTTTGTATACTGAGATTAAGATTAAGATTGAGATTAAGATTAAGGTAAGGTAAGGAACTGAGATTAAAGTAATGAGGACTAAGGAGGGGGTTACTAACCACTTGATAAGGGAACACTTGAGTCGTTCATTGTTTGTGAACTATATATGTTCATCTGTGGTTATTGTTATTGCACTTCATATTATGCTTGTGTATGTAATCAATTTTCCATGCTATCGATAAATAGTCATCGTAGCCCCGTCTTGGGGGCCATGAGTGGGTGTACCGCATTCGTGCTGATCCCCCTCGGGGGCTATTTTTACACTTGCAGGTAAGAGACCCATGAGGACGCACTACGAGAGTAGGAGCGGTTAGACTTAGGGTGGGAGTTTATTTCGAGTTCGGGTTGCGCCTGTGCACCCGACTGTTTAGATTAAACTGATGTAAGTTTGGGATTATGTTCAAGATACTTGTACTCTTTGGTCATGGTATTTGGTTGTGATGTTTTGAGTGGGATAAGTATTGTAAATGTTAAGGCCGGTATATTCGATAACGATCAGACCTGGCAAGGTCCAGGGTGTTTGTTATTTCCGCTGCGACGTGTTCAATTAAGTGTTCAGTTTTGCGATAAACCACGAATGGCTTAGGATGGGTGTTACAAAAAGTGGTATCAGAGCGTAGTTACGCTCTGATCATGAAATACTGGACATAAGTGACCACCGGGTTAGGATATAAGTTAAGGAATAAGTGATGGGTTAAGGGGTGCGAGAGTTAGAGTGAGTAGAGTCAGATGACCACTAATAAGTGTGGATCGTCTTTATCGTCTACGGACGTTATAAATTTGCTAACCGAGACAGTGGTGAATACAAACTAATGTGAGATATGCTTGTTCAGATGGCAGACGACCAGGGGAAGCCGAGGTCGCGGCCAAGGTGAGGATACTTCAGGAATACCTGGAGGGCAGACGATCGCAGAGATCGTAGCTGCCGCATTAGGTCACATGGGCTATCAGCCTGGTGCGGTGCACCACCTCCCCACACAACCTAGGGAACCAAACTGGGTGAAGAGTCCTTGCAGACCTTCGACCCGCTCCATTTTAAGGGGGAGACACCGATCCCGCAAGCTGAGGCGTATATCTCCGAGCTGGAGACCGCCTTCGAGACCCTTATGCCCTGCTGGGATCAAGGTGGCGCCTAGCTGCTTTCTATCTGAAGGGGGCGGCAGGCGATTGGTGGAAGCTGGTGAGGGCCGAGCATGTGGCCAATCCAGGGTTCGGCTGGGAGCAGTACACCGCCTTGCTACGAGCAAAGTACTACCCCGCCCATGTCCAGACGAAGAAGCGCCTACAGTTGGATGCGCTTAAGAAGACGTACAAGATGACAGTGGACGAGTATTACTTAGAGTTCACCACCTTGCTCCGTCTTCTGCCAAGTCTAGGGTATTCTGACCAGATCTTGGTGGACTGCTTCTATGGCGGGATTAGCCATCGACTCCGCTACGGCATGGGGCCGACGAGTTACACTACCTTGCAGGTAATAAGAATGATTGAGATTTGAGTAAGTGATGAATAAGATTTAGATTATGAGAAATAAGAGTGACTAATACCATGGAAAAGCAGGAGTGCTATCATGCCGCTGCTAAGGTTGAGATAACCGTCCAGCTGAGGGACGAGGAGAATGCAAAGAGGAAGAGTGCTGGTAAGAGCTCAGAAAGTCAAGGGCAAGGAGGGTACAAGAAACAAAAGTACCAGCCTCAGGCCTAGAAAAATCAGAACCCAAAGGGGAAGGAGGAAAAGGAGAAGGCTTCGGAAGAGCCATTGAAGTTGACGTATGCTATTGCAGCTACACCCCTGCGCTCTAAGGCGCCAAAGGGTAAGGAAACTGACAATGAATGAGTTAAGAAATAAATTAGTAACAGTTTGAGATATGAGAATTGATATTGTGAATCATCAGGATCTGAGACTGAGAGGGGAGCCGGTGGTGGCTACCAGCGACGCTTCATTTGTAGGTGGTGTCACAAGGACCACCCCGGGCTCGACTGTAAGGGAAACAAGGTGGAGTGTAATTTTTGTGGAGTCTACGGGCATCGAGCGTATGAGTGTTACCGGAATCCTGCTAGCAGAGCCTATAGGCCCGATACCAGGGGTAAGGGCAAGACCGATCAGGGAGCTGGATCTGACGGTCAGAGGAAGGTGCAACAGCCGGCGGACAAGAACCCACGGGTGACCCAGAAGTCAGGACCCACTTTACACATGGTGGACCGGGACAATGAGCCTGAGCCCTCATCGAGGCCAGGTACCACTATAACCATCTAGTAATAAAAACTACCTGCTTACTGCATTATTATGCATGTTTGGTGAATAAATGAGTTAAGTAAGAATAAGATGAGATTAGAACTTAAGTAAGATATAACCTACTACCACTTTAGGAAGATTCAACATTTGCTACCCAATACCATCTACATCTAACCCGGAGCACACCGGCATCGAAACCATATTCCTTCCAACCGAACAATGTCAGGTTATCCGCCCAGGTATGATTTTATTAAGGGGATACCTGACACCCGAAGCAAAAATAGCCATCATCAGGAGGTGCAACCAACTAGGAATGGGACCGGGAGGTTTTTACACACCGGAGTACCTAGGGGGAGCAAGGATGAAATTAAAGATGATGAGCTTGGGCAAGGATTGGAATCCATATGCCAAGAAAAACCAAACCATGAGGGAGCAAGATGGAGTCTCACCACCGGGAATACCCGAAGAGTTCCATCCAGTTATTACACAAGTCGTGGAAATCGCTCAGCAGTTGGAGGCTGAACCGATTCCAGACATCCAAGCAGACATTTGCATTGTAAACTTCTACGAGAAGGACGGGAAACTGGGACTACACCAGGATAAGGACGAGACAACGGAGTCTCTCGAAAGAGGGATACCCGTAGTGTCTTGGTCCATTGGAGATGATGCAGAATTTTTATACGGCGAGCAGAAGCGTGCGGACCGTGCAGATAAGATAGTACTTAAGTCAGGTTATGTATTAATTTTGGGAGGAGAATCAAGGATGTTATACCATGGGATTAAAAGAATCAAGCTGAATACAGCACCATCAACAGTAGTCAATGCGACGCATATGAGACCAGGAAGATTAAACCTAACCTTTAGACAATATTAGCCATGTAATGTTAGAATGAGATGAGAAATGAGATGTAAGATTGAAGCACATGTTGTAACCAGGATGGTCATGAATAAAATAACAGTGTTGTTCATATAAATTGTTATGACTCTTGTTATACCATCAATACTCATGAAGCTTGTGAACACAATTAGGTTATGGACTCGGTACGGAAGGTGCACTAAGCATACTTACAGAGGCACAGACCGACGCCAGCGGTACTATCCTCACCGGCACCTTTCCGATTAATGGGATTGAGGCATCAGTTCTCTTCGACTCAGGTTCCCTATACCTTTGTCTCGGCATCATTTGCGAGCAGGTTGGGGCTAGACGCTGATGAGCTACCCGACTTCACGGTTACGCTCCCGTCTAAGGAGAAGGTTCATTGCACTCGTTACTACCGAGGAGCCATTATCAGAATTAAGGGGGAAGACTTTCCAGTCAGTTTCATTGAGTTCAGTAAGCTAGGATTTGATGTTATCTTCGGGATGAACAGGTTGGAGCGGCACAAGGGACGTATCCTCTGCGCCGAGCATAGATTGCTGCTCAGGAGTCCGTCTGGGGTAACAATATCATACCGCCAGAGGCCCAGAGAGCCTTTGACTAAGATCATCACCGCCATGGCAATGCATAGAGAGTTAAGGAGAAAGGAAGAAGTATACCTCTGCTATGTACAGGACATAGAGAGAGACCCTGAGTTCGACCCGACTTACCGGTAGTGTCGGAGTTCCCCGACTTATTTCCACGGGAACTGCCCGGCATGCCACCCACTCGGGAGGTAGAGTTCACCATTGAGCTGCTACCTGGTACCGGACCGATAGCCAAAGCACCATACCGTATGGCTCCGGCAGAAATGACTGAGTTAAAGGAACAATTGAAAGACTTGTTGGATAAGGGATTCATTAGACCAAGTGTGTCACCATGGGGAGCGCCAGTCCTCTTCGTGAAGAAGAAGGATGGTAGCCTCCGCCTCTGCATCGACTACAGAGAGATGAATGCAGTAACAGTGAAGAATAAGTACCCACTACCCCGTATTGACGATCTGTTCGATCAGTTGAAGGGAGCATCTGTGTTTTCCAAGATTGATCTCAGATCGGGGTATCATCAGATAGCCATTAAGGAGGGAGACATTGAGAAGACGGCATTCCGGACATGATACGGCCACTATGAGTTTACAGTGATGCCGTTCGGTTTATCGAACGCACCGGCGAAATTTATGGATCTGATGAACCGCTTGTTCTGGGAGCAGCTGGACAAGTCGGTTGTGGTTTTTATTGATGACATTTTGATATATTCGAAGTCTAAGGTTGAGCATGAGGAACACTTGAGAAGGGTATTGGAAATACTGAGGGAGAACCAGCTATATGCTAAATTCTCCAAGTGTGAGTTTTGGCTTGACCAGGTCTCTTTCCTAGGTCATGTCATCTCAGATGCTGGCATCGCAGTGGATCCAGCAAAGATTGATCCCGTACGTACCTGGCCAAGGCCGAAGACTGTTACCGACATCCGGAGCTTTCTCGGTCTGGCAGGTTACTACAGGAGGTTTGTTAGAGATTTCAGCAAGGTCGCGAAGCCGATGACCAGTCTGATGAAGAAAGACGCACCATTTTTGTGGATAGTTGACTGTGAGAGATCATTTCAGCGCTTGAAGGACTCACTGACCACTGCACCGGTTCTGACCATTCCAGACGGTACAGAGGGCTTTGAGGTTTATTATGATGCATCCGGCAGAGGGCTGGGTTGCGTGCTCATGCAACATGGCAAGGTGGTGGCATATGCCTCACGCCAGTTGAAGAAACATGAGGAGAACTACCCCACACATGATTTAGAGCTGGGAGCTGTAGTCTTCGCTTTGAAGATATGGCGCCACTACTTATATGGGGTTAGTGTCACGATCTACACCGATCACAAGAGTTTGAAATACATATTCACTCAGAAGGAGTTAAATCTTCGACAGAGGAGATGGTTAGAGTTTCTGAAAGACTATGACATTGACCTCCAATACAAAGAAGGGAAGGCCAATGTTGTAGCAGATGCCCTGAGCCGTCGAGCACACTCACTCCATTCGCTAGTTTCTTTCTTCAGCTTGGTTGATGAGGTGCGAGAGGCTCAGAGGACAGATGAGTACATGAGAGAGGTCAGACAGAAGCTGACATATGGTACCTTTGAGTGTCAGAAATACGACTTCAGACTTCATGATGATGATCTGATCAGACTTAAGGGCCGATTATGCATACCACGAGGCAACACGGATCTGAAAGACCGTATACTTAGAGAATCACACAGTTCTTCAGTTTCCATCCATCTGGGAGCCTCTAAAATGTATAAAGACATGAAGAGATACTTCTGGTGGTCGGGGATGAAGACAGATGTTACCAAGTTCGTCTTGAGGTGTCTCACATGCCAGAAGGTGAAATTCGAGCACCGACGACCGGGCGGAATGGTACAGTCGATGTCAGTTCCGGAGTGGAAGTTCCATGATATCTCCATGGACTTCGTAGTTGGGCTTCCACCTGCTAGGGGATCTCAACATGATATGGGTGGTGGTGGATCGCCTTACCAAAGTAGCCCGATTCATACCGATGAAGGATACTTGGAAGGTGACCAAATTAGTTGAGTTATTTGAGAAATAAATCATGAGACATCACAGCATACCAAAGACCATAGTGTCAGATAGAGATACTAGATTCCTTTCGAGGTACTGGAGAGCTACCAGAGAAGCGTTGGGTACAGAACTCAAGCTGAGTACCGCGTTCCATCCTCAGACACATGGTCAGACTGAGCGTACTATTCAGACACTCGAGGACATGCTGAGAGCATGTGCCTTAGACTTCCAGGGCAGTTGGATTGACAGATTGCATCTGATCGAGTTTTCATACAACAACAGCTATCACGCTTCGATCAAGATGGCACCTTTTCAAGCGTTGTACGGTAGACCATGTCGTACACCGCTCTGCTGGGATGAGTCGAGTGAGACGGTCATTATAGGACCAGAGTACTTAGAACAAGTTAAGGCTGAAGTTCAGCAAATCAGGGAGAACATGAAAGCTGCTCAAGATAGGCAGAAGTCGTATGCTGATGTTCGACGACGGGACCTGGAGTTCGCAGTGGGCGACCAGGTATTTCTATGAGTTTCACCGATGAAGGGTGTATTTAGGTTTGGGCAGAAGGGCAAATTAAGCCCGAAATTTGTTGGTCCTTATGAGATTACGGAGCGGGTGGGCCCGGTTGCTTACAAGTTGAATTTACCTGCTCAGCTGGTAAAGTGCATGATGTTTTTCATGTTTCACAGCTAAAAAATACATGCACCACCCCTCCCATGTGTTAGAACCTGAGAGGTTGACTTTAGAACCAAATATGAGATCCGTGGAGACTCCTCAGAGAATCTTGGACAGCAAGACTAGGGACACTCGCCACAAGTCAGTGCGACTGGTGAAGGTTCTCTGGTCTAACCAGGATGTCGAAGAGGCCACGTGGGAATTAGAGGATAAGATGAGGGCGAAGTACCCTTCTTTATTTACTGACTAGATCGTCTGTATAGTGTACGGGGCGTACCCCTTGTGGAGGGTGATTTTTCGGTATGAGGGGGGTCTATCTAAATATGGTCTGACTAAAAGCCTAGATCCTAGAAATTGCCATTCTGTGGAGGGTGAAAACCTGTCACCTCGGCATCCCTCAAATACCTACTCTATCGTCCGTCTTTCCCAGAAAGCATAAGGGGAATGCTAGTGAGCACTACACCCGCTCTCAATGGGCTCCACGCGGACTTATGCCTCTATAAGGCGGAATTGACTAGAGTCGCCACCTAGTTTGACCTAAGGAACTAGGAAGGGAAGAAGGGGGTTCTAAGAACCGTTAGTTGACTCTGATGTTGTTCCCTATGGATAGGACTTATCTGGTCATTTGCAAAGATTCTATTGTGGGTTCGTACTGGGTTACACCCCTCGGAGGTGGCAACGACCACGACTTCGGATTGGTGCCCGAGGAAACCTCGGTCTCCAATTGTCGGGATTGCCTTCTTTCAAAACCTTATCTAAAGAGATTCATGTAAAAGCCAAGGATCAGACTGAGTGCGGATTGAGGAGTAGGTGATTTTGAAAAGTTTGAGGAGATAGGCTGGTCTCGAACTATTGGCTCGTGGGAATAGTCAAAGGGTTGAGAGTTTTTGATTATTTTTGAGGGGATTGGATTTGTCTCGGCTTTTGTGAGGCTAAGGGGATTTTGGTCATTCTTGTGGAGTTAAGGGGTGCTTGGATCATTTGTTAGAGTTGAGTTTCCCGGGTTTGTTAGACTCATCTTTTAGAAAGGTCGAATTTTTGAGGTGTTTTGGGAAATCGAATGGGTTGAAGACGGATTCGGGTTTTAAGGGTGATTGAGTATGGAAGAGGATATTTGGTGTGCAAGTATTCGGGTTTTGAAGATGTTTCAGGTTTCTGGGAGTTTTCAAGAATTGGAAGTCCTATGTGACTTAGAGTTGGTTCAGAGGAGGGTTGAGAAGTGTTTATGGATCCTAGAGCTCCAATGGAAATGTTGGATTGGTTTATTCATAATTGTCTCTCTTAAAGTTTTTTTAAGACCGAAAAATCATCTTTTGTTGTAAAAGGGCGGATAATCCCGAGGGATTACCCTATGTACCCCCTCGAACACGACACTTAATTAATAGTAAGTGCCGAGGCTCGAAAGATGGGGCAATAAATTTATGTCGAAAAAATAGGATTCAGAGAAACACCATGAATGAGATGTTCTCGGTCGAACCCTAATAACGTCTCTAACTCCCGGGTTTTAAAACATTAAAAACCGAAAACATTGAAATCGAGCGGAAGGGAGTTAGACGATTCTAAAATCCCGGCTGCAACTAGGAAGGTCGTTACTTCCCTAGCACCCCGCCTTGTAAAAATCTAGGCTGCAATTAAGGGAGGTTTGTCACCCTAATGCCCCGCCTAAAGAGATCCAGACTGCGACAAGGGAGGTTATGACCCCAGTGCCCCGCCTCGGATTTTTATTTTTGGGAAGGAAGACAAGTGATGTTCTAACCATGGAGGAAATGTTTTAAAGGGGTTAGACATTACTTGCTCCCCGAAAACGGTTTATTTGAGTTAAAAACTGAGTCGGAAAAACTTCGAAGTTGTTCGGAATTCTCGGTAAAGAAACACTGATTTTGAGAAATGTTTTTAGGAAGAAACTTTCTGTATATGTGAGAAGAACTTTCTGCAATGGAGAAGAGTTTTCTGTGATGTGAGAAGAGTTTTTCCTTTTTAAATTCCACAAAATGGTTTCTTTGAAAACTTAGACTTGAATAAAATGATGGTTTTGAAACTCTTTTTGGGTTTTTAGATTTTGAAAGGAATTTACAAGTTGAGAGTGAATTGAAAGGAATCGGGTTTGAAACATGTGGTGGAATTGATTTGGTTTGACTTGTATTGGAATATGAACCGGGTCAATGTTCGGGTTTGGTCAATGATTGGGTCAAGGTCAAGGTTTTCTGGTCAAAGTCAACATTCAGTCAATTCTCAGGTCAAAGGTCAACCTTTGGTTCAAGGTTTGATTCTTGTGGACTTAACTTGATTTTTGTGGACTTAGGCTTGCTTGATTTTGTGGACTTAGGCTTTGTGGACTTGGGCCTTATTTGAGACATGGGTCTTTTATGGTTTTGGGCCATGGGTTTGGGCTTCGGGTTTTGGGCCTTGGATTTGGGCTTCGGGTTTGCGCCTTGGATTTGGGTTATGGACTTTGGGTCGAGAGTGGCGTGGTTTGGGCCATGGAGACATTGGGTTCGGGTCATGGGCTTCAGATTTAGAGTGGATTCGGGTCTGCTTGGGGCTGGGCCGTATATGGGTATTAGGAAAAAGTTTAGATTTGGGCCGGCCTTGGCCTGGGCCGATATGGGCTTGGGTTGGTTTGGGGATGATTTGGGCCAGGTTTGAATTGGGACTTGGGCCGGGTTAAGCAATTGGGCTAAGTTTGGATGAGGGGAAACATCTGGGCTGGGTCAAGAATTTGGGTCAGGTTTGAATTGAACCTTGGGCCGGGTTAAGCAACTGGGCTAAGTTTGGATTAGGTCAAAGGTCAAATGTCAAAGGTCGGGCCTTGTTGGCTGATGAAGTTATGGGTCTAATTTTGGGTTTAAGACTTGTGAATTGAATTGCTCTCTTTTTTATTGGAAAATCTTTTTTATTCACATTATAATAAGGTGTGGTTTGGGTCTAGGGATCATCCAATTTATTAGGTGGGACCATGGCTCACCTAAATCTTAGGGTTCACCCTCTATCCTAAGGCTTGGTCCTAAGGTCTAATAACTAGGGCTTAAGATTGTTACAAATTAAGAGATGGAGGTCAACAAAGTGAAAGGAAGCAATGATTAGGCTATTCGGTCTAATTAACAAAACAAATAACGACTAGTAATATGAAAAAGGAAAATACCTACATGAGTGTGTTATTTGATTTTGAAATTAAACGAGTTGATGAATGCACAGATTAAACGGATAGGAACAAGATGATTTAGGACGCAAAAAAATATGCGCATGACAAACGACACATTAAAGTAAACACAAGTGGAAAAGTCAAGATGAAAACTGGACCGATGGCCAATGATAGGCTGAAGTGAGACCCAAAATCTGAAAGCTCCTAGCCCAATTTCGCAAGCTTGACTCGTATTCATGAGGTTGACCCAGAATCCAAAGAATCAGCCGACACCTTCTAGCTTAGCGAGGTACCTCAGCCAAGTCACCAACAAAGGAAAAAAATCAGTCCACTTCCAGCAAGGATATGCTTTTACAAAAAAGCAACTAAACTTGATCATTCAATTAGACCATACCCTGCTCGGATTGTAACCGGTACCGTGCAGCAATTTCATTTACAAAATTCAAGGCAAAGCATAAAATTCTCCTTTAATGGGAGGTCATCAATGGCAATTTCACTAGTACAGTTCATGCGATGGTCATCTTACCAACCAATTAAACAAGCGTGGTATTACTCCGACCCATCAATACTCTTAAGCTATATCAGATGAAACTACTAAAACAGTGGCACAAGGATAGCTCAAGCAGTAACAGTTAGACATCAGCACAAAAGAGGAGAATGATTGAGCATTATTCAAAACAAAAATGGAGTGTCGCAACAAACATTGATGAATATATTCCTGTTTAAACCAAGATATTTCACTTTCTAAACCAGACCAGATAGCATGCCCAGAGAAATATCAAACGAAATATGGTTAGAGCCATGATAAATGCAGGATAACGTATTGTCCATCAAACATCTTAATATGGTGACTACTAGAGGCTTAAGATTGCTAGCATTTAAATTCGGAAGCAACCAAGGAGTTTTTCTGCTAAAGTGTAGATCCATAACGAACAAACTTCAAAAAGAAAAAACTATCGAATGGACAAAATGGCATGATTAGAATTGAGGTAACCAAAAGTTGACCCTGAACAGAAGCTGAGATCGCGACCCACCTCTGTCTAGATCTGAAAGGCACCCGAAGACTCCCAAATGAACTAACCCACGAGACAATCAACTTCCTCAGTTTATGAACATAACAGAATGGACGGAAAGTAACCAAGCATATCACCAGAAACTGAACTTGCTCTGACGATGCTAGAGACGAGCTTCAACTTCGACTTGAACCAAAACCAGCAAAACACAGCAGGAAGTGATACAGCAGAAAGTGGGAGTATAAGTCTATCCTACCCCCATTTCAACATACAAAAATAAAAAGACGATGGGAAACACAAAATGGTTAGAACAGGAGAACAAAACACTCTAGAACAGGAAAGAGGAAAAGAAAAAACTATTCGGCCGAGGAGTAGGAAGCCTTGTTCGTGCTTCAGATACATGTACCTCCCGTGACCCTGAGATTCACAATAAAGTTCAGTATCACATATAATCCTAAGAGTCAATTCGGATAATGGGGTTCAGTAACGTCGCCCTACAAATACAGAATGAGAGTGATACACAAAAGAAACAGGAAGGATCACAGAGAGAAGCATGAATAAGGCGTCACTAGCATCAATTGTGTTGATGAAGTTGAGTCTTAAAACGATGCTACCTTGGGTCACTTTGTGACAGTGCGTAGGAAACATGGAGTATAGAGTTCAAAATTAATGACCGTTTTGTTTTCCCGTACAATCAGAGACATACGAAATGAGGATTCGAAGTCCTGATGCTGGGATTTGAAGAAAACAAAAGAGAGAGTGGAGACATAGGAACGAACTCCCACTCTGCAAACAAATTTCGACACAAAAAAAATTCACCGGTCTGACTCTTGTTCGTACTCAGAGCAGCGGAGGCGCAATTGATTGAGGAAGAAGATGGATCAACTTTGGTGGGAGATGGTGGATTTTAAAAGTGGCATCTGGAGGAGCAGAGGGAGAGATATTTTGCTGACTGTATTTCTGGGTTTCTCGTTTGAAACCCTGGTGTTGAATTCGAATGGTTATGGTGGAGAGGGCGAGATGAGGATATCATCAGAGAGAAAAAACGATGGGGATCGGTTGTGTGTTGGTTTTTATTTAGAGTGCAGAAGAAGAGTTGAGGATGAAAAGAGTTGGAGATGTCTTTGTTTCTAGAATGTCTTCATTGAAGAAGAATGTATGAAGAAATGAGGTCGGAGAGGAGAGGACAAAGGAATGTCGGCTACTTCCTCTTGTTTTCGAAAATTGGAAGAACGACCAGAGAAACGGGGGAATAAGCTGGGAGTCGGCTGTGTTTTTTGTGGAGAAGAAGAAGTTGAGGGTACTGGGTTTTTTGAAGAGAATCGAGACGGGTGAGAGAATGATCGAAAGAAAAAATCGACGAAGGGGAGAAGATGGTAGTCGGCTGGGTCTTCTCCTATCACTACAGTAGGGTTTTATGTTGTTATATAATAGAATGATAACGAGCTCCTTGGTAGACAGAGGCCTACTGAGTTTTTGTACTAACAGAGAAAAATGGGCTTCATTTCAATTTTTTTGGTATTGAGACAGGAAGAGCGGGTCCAAGAGAATCAGACCACAAGGCCTCATTTGACTGGTTTGTTGGGTGAAAGAGAATAAAGTGAAAATGGTGAAATAAGTAGATAGACAAAAGGGACGGGTTTAAAACCGGATGATTGTTGGAAATTCATTTTTGGAAACCGTTGTTTTTGTTTCTGAAATGCTTTGAGAAAATGATTTGGGAATTTTGTCATAAAATGACGGTTTCGTTTTGGCATGCACATTGATACGTTTTGAGAAAGAAAGGCGACGACCCCTCTTATTTTATTCGTTACTCGGAATTTGCTTTATGGGGTGAGAATTTTTGGTGTCTACAGATGGCTCCCCTTGATTCAATTTTGCAAGCCCTTGCAGAATTGGATCAAGGTTGACGGGACGCCAAAAATTCTCACTACGGTTTTGTGATTTGATGGGATGCGATCGTGAGTGTATGAATGTGATTGGAAGTACGAGGACTTATGACGAGCCTCGATTAGACCTCTTGACGTCTAACTATAGGACTTATGACAAGCCTATAATGCAATCGAGAGTACGAGGACTTATGACGAGCCTCAACTAGACCTCTTGATATCTAGCCATAGGACTTATGACGAGCCTATGATACTAACAATTAGATTGGTTTACGGTGCACGAGGGCTTAGGAGTGCCTCAACTGGACCTCTTGATATCCAGCCCTAGGGCTTATGACGGGCCTAGAATGCAAGTTCGGTACCGTACTAATAGCGCAAAAGCTGTCTAGCAGGTGTAAAACGAATAATTTGACCGCACTAGTAGCGCAATAGCTGTCTAGAGGGTGTAAAACGAAAAGTCGACCGCACTAGTAGCGCAAAAGCTGTCTAGCGGGTGTAAAACGAATAATTTGACCGCACTAGTAGCGCAATAGCTGTCTAGAGGGTGTAAAACGAAAAGTCGACCGCACTAGTAGCGCAAAAGCTGTCTAGCGGGTGTAAAACGAAAAGTCGACCGCCCTAGTAGCGCAATAGCTGTCTAGCGGGTGTAAAATGAAAAGTCGACCGCACTAGTAGCGCAATAGCTGTCTAGCGGGTGTAAAACGAAAAGCGGCCGTACTAGTAGCGCAATAGCTGTCTAGCAGGTGTAAAATGAAAAGTCGACCGTACTAGTAGCGCAATAGCTGTCTAGCGGGTGTAAAATGAATGGCGACCGTACTAGTAGCGCAATAGCTGTCTAGCAGGTGTAAAACGAAAGACGACCGTACTAGTAGCGCAATAGCTGTCTAGCAGGTGTAAAACGAAAGGCGACCGTACTAGTAGCGCAATAGCTGTCTAGCAGGTGTAAAACGAAAGGCGACCGTACTAGTAGCGCAATAGCTGTCTAGCAGGTGTAAAACGAAAGGCGACCTACTAGTAGCGCAATAGCTGTCTAGCAGGTGTAAAATGAAAAGTCGACCGTACTAGTAGCGCAATAGCTGTCTAGCAGGTGTAAATGAAAAGTCGACCGTATTAGTAACGCAATAGCTGTCTAGCAGGTGTAAAACGAAAGGCGACCGTACTAGTAGCGCAATAGCTGTCTAGCAGGTGTAAAACGAAAGGCGACCGTACTAGTAGCGCAATAGCTGCCTAGCGGGTGTAAAACGAAAGGCGACCGTACTAGTAGCGCAATAGCTGTCTAGCAGGTGTAAAATGAAAAATTCGACCGCACTAGTAGCGCAATAGCTGTCTAGTGGGTGTAAAACGAAAGGCGACCGTACTAGTAGCGCAATAGCTGTCTAGCAGGTGGAAAATGAAAAATTCGACCGCACTAGTAGCGCAATAGCTGCCTAGCGGGTGTGAAGATGCGTAAGACAGTGAGCAAATTTTGTGGGTATGTGCAGATGATATGTGATGTGAGGTGATTAACCAATGTATTAATTGAATTAAACTCCCTGTTTGTGGATGTAGGTTT
The DNA here is from genome assembly GCA_023374045.1 of Limonium bicolor. Taxonomy (NCBI): domain Eukaryota; kingdom Viridiplantae; phylum Streptophyta; class Magnoliopsida; order Caryophyllales; family Plumbaginaceae; genus Limonium; species Limonium bicolor. The sequence continues at coordinate 34,381,025 of CM041778.1, forward strand.
TTGTGTGAGCAGGTGGCTCCAGAGTTGTTTCAAATTTTGAGATGACTTTAGCATGTGGTGATGGCTCCAGTATGGACTGATAGCTCCGGATTACGTTGATGGCTCCGGTGCGGTCGGGTGGCTCCAGTATGGTCGGAGGGCTCCGACATGATTCATGACCCCATTATGAGCAACGGGTCTTGGGTGGTTGGTGGGTTTCGATTTTGATTGAGATCTTGAGTCGAATGGTGGGTTGATGTGATTGGTGGACTGTGTTATGTTTGACGTATTTTGATGTGGTAGATAAATTCTTGGTCATGGATGGAAGGCTTCGGCCCAGTTATGACTTCAGGGTTCTCTCATGATGGTTCCAGGATAGCTCGGGATGGCTCCAGGAAGGGCTACGAGATGGCTCTATTTGGTGATAGCGAGGAAGAAAGGGGCATTTTTCCTTTGAGGTGGTCGCACCCTGGGCGGGCTGCCTACGTACTCAATTTCGTATTGAGATCAGACCATACGTCGTTCGAAACTATGTAGGCAAGACCTCGGTGAGGAAATGGTTCCTGTGTAGCCCTGGGGATCTCTGTGTCGGATGATGGCTCCCGCATGGCTCCAGTTTGGTTCTGAATATAGTGTTGATGAGGCCTGATGACGCTGGATGGCTCCGGGAAGATCGTCGTATGGCTCCGGATGGCCTTGGTTTTTATTTCTTTTGATTTTGAGTTGAGCTTCGATAGCGGGAAACTGAAGTCGACCTTCCACGAGACTAGGCATGGTTCTTACCAGCCGGATGTTGAAAATGAAGTGGTTATGAGGCATGCAAATGCTAACTTCTAGATACGATGCAAATTGTGTATGCAATTTTTGGAGAGAAGGTACGGTCCTATCTCTATTAATATGAGGTTTACGAATATAAGACATCTTCAGTTTGATCTTGAGTGATTGTTGAGCTAGAATGCGTGAATCACTTTCCTCTCACGGACGGATATGGGTCAATCTTTCATGAGTATGGCTGTGTGTGCGAATGGTGTGATGATGCTCTCGATGCTCGGAGCAGTATTTTCCTTAAAAATTCTTTCGAGGTTTTGGGCTTTCCAATCCTTACAAGTTCCTTTCCTACAATGGGGTAGGTTGTTCATGATTTGGTGCTTAGACTGAAGGTTCACTCGCACTCATAAGACCTTGTGGGGTAAGGTCACGCTCATACGCTCATGGTCCCTTTGGTATGACAGGACATGTTGATAACAAGTACGAAACTTATGATTCATGTATCAGAACCGATACTTTCAGTTAACGCTCATTGACTTACGAGTCAGAGGTCTTTTATTAGGTTATAACGGGGCTGAGGGGTATGATGTATGTCACATGGGACTGGAGGATTTATTTGGAAGCTGTGGAGATTTGGCGCAATAGAGGATATGTTTCGCCTTTGCCATGGGTGGAATGATTGGACGGGTTTTGATAACCTTTTATCGGTTTCTTCGGGACATCATTGGTCCTTTTGGTTTGGATTTCTGCTTCTTGCCTCTTTTGGCGTACGATTTGGATTTTCTTCCATTTTTGTGATTTGAACTGCATTTGGCTCATCAACTTTCTCAAGCATTCTTTACTTTTGGCTTTCAGCTTTGGAGTTGCATTGACTCATTGATCTTCTTGAACATTTTCGGTGTTCTTTTTTGGTGTTTGGCTTTGGAGTTGCATTGACTCATTGGTTTCTTCGAACATTTCATTTGTTGTTTTTTGTGAAAGATGGTGGGGAGGGGCCATGGCCGGCTCCTTCAAGATCCTCTATTGCAAGGGCAAGTATGTATATGTGGAGTGGCGAGTTGTGGAGTTTTTTCCTTGTAGAAAAATTTTTTCATGAAAGGCTCAGCGGGGCTCACTAAAGGTTTATGTACAAAGCAGTCGAAGCTTTTGGTTTTGTGAAGATTTATGTTCCTAAGTGCCTCGTCATTCTCATTAGTCAGTGATTGTTTTCTTACTACTTCTCGGATCTTTGCATGAATCACAGTTCGTATCTTGTTATCAACATTGATCTCGCTATGAATTGTGCCTCTCCATGTGCTGAAGGAATGCACATGTCGCTCATGGTTTTACCTCTATGGACTCGCTCTATCTTCCCTCATCGCTCGGTGGATTGTCCAGTATCCTCATTCAGAATTCAAGGGAAAATACCGCTCTTCGCACACTACTCACTTGGTATGTGGTGCTGATTTTAATTAGACCCTTGTGTTCATTGATGGGTCAAGAGTCAAGTGGTTCACTCACTCTGTTCAATCATTCTCTCGAGATTTTTCCCAAAGATGTCGTTTCGATATGAGAGTATGCAAACACGGCTATCTACAATGCAATCTACTGTGGTAATATGGAATTACAACGTATAAGATGCGTGAAATGCTGAAAGTGATGAATGAAGATGGTTGACTTTGGGTTTTGACAGAATGTTTTTTTTTTGCGTTTTTCGTTTTGGATGCAATGCATGCGTGGTAAGGCTATACCTAGTCTCACTTGAGTCGGTTCCAGTTGATGGTCCATGAAGCTCATCCCTCCATTATAAACTCTGAAGTTGGTCTAGCTGCTGGGGTCACTGTCAGGGTAGAGACTCTCAAGTGAGGCCGGGTTGGTGATTGGTTTTTGGAATTTGGATTTTTAGGGAGTGATAACTCCCGCATGGTGGTCCCACGGTATGACACGCTCTTTCCCTTTTAGTTGCTGACGCGCATGGTGATTCTGAGTGGGAGAGGTTTGAACTCGCTTTTCTTTTCTATCCCTCTGAGATCGGGCTCTGGCGGTCGAGATATTGGGATGAAAGTGTGTGTGGTGTGGTGACAATGAAACACATGGTATGCAATCTTTGAGATGGACACGACTCGTGAATGATTGATGGAATTGAAATGGCTGGAAGTGCAAGTGACTCTTTTTTTTTGTGTGGAATGCGATGCATGTGTTTGCTTTGTGCTCGGTTGCATTTGTTGGTGTTGTTTATTTAGGGGATACCTCCTGTAGATACCGTGAATTCTCGCCCCATAAAGCAAAGTTGATAAATGATATATAACTGTGAGGAGTCGTTCCTTATTCATTCTTCTCTTTATTCGTGCATGCCAAAAGAAACCAAGTTTTAGAAAAACAATTTTGAAAACGCGTGTTTTCAAAGTGGTGGATTTCCTTAATAGAAATTTTGATGCTCGATCATTCGAAATAAAATAGGGGATGGGGAACCCTATACACATTGATCTAAATAAATTCAAAGGGAATGTGTAAACCTATACATGTAATCTATTCAGAAATGGACAAGAGAGAAAAGAATGCTAGGGGAAAACCTATACATCAATTCTAAAAGTCATTAAATGGGGGAGTTTGAGCTTAAAAACTTCTCCCGAATTCTTTTGCTTCGTCTTCGAGCTTCTGACTGACTACTCAATCGTCTTCGGGCTCCTGATTGGCTGTTCGCTCGTCTTCGGGCGTTTGACTGGTTGCTCGCTCGAGTTCAGGTTGTTGCAGCGAAGCAGTATTGTGATCAAACAAAACGGGTTGGTGTTCTTCTGATTTTCAACAGTTTGAACTTGAACCGGTGTTGCTGATCTTCGTGTCGCTTGACTCGGGTTGGTACACCCCTGGTTTTGTATTTGAATGGTTGGTGTTGGTCTTCATGTCGCTTGACGGGTTGGTGCGCCTCTGATTTTTAGCTCGATCCGCTCCGACGAGGGAGATGAGGGATATTCTTGAGAAAGGAAAAGGTGAATGATCGAGCACAAAATCTTATGTGAAAATCCACCACTTTTGTGAAAACACGAAATGACTAGTGCTCCACAGTAATGACCGCTGCTCTTGGAGGTGGGTAGAACTTCAAAAATAGCGGTCACGACATGGGGACTAAATCATTTATTTTGAAATACGTTTATGAAAATCAATTTTGAAAACCGTTTTCGAAAACTATTTTGAAATAACGTTGGTGAAAAATGTTGTTTGAAATTCGTTTGTAGAAAGTAGGTTTGTAGAAAGTAGGTTTTTGAAATCTATTTATGAAAATTGTTTTGGAATAACATTCTAAAGATGAAGTGACAAGATTAAAACCGCAAATGTTTATGAGTAAAATTTAGGTGGGATCTGAAATTAAACGAGCTCGTAAAACAGCTTTAAGAGATGTGCAAAAGAGAATTCCGAACGTTTTGAAACAGATTGGTCTGAAAAAGTGGTTTGCACACATGTATAGCATAAAAGAAATCGTGGCTATGTTTGATGTGGAGCTGTAAGTGTTAATGTTGGGATAATCACTTTCCAGGTCAATTATGACCCCGTCTCACCGGGGGAACCGTCGTCCCTTCACTATCATCTCTCGGGGTTTTTCTCTGATATGCCCCTTGCGGGGCACGTTATAAAGAAGGCCCCTCATCGAGTGAGTAAGTTCGAAAGGTCAGGATACCCGAAGTGATAAGGAAACATACGCCACGGCCAGTGATGATCCGACAACACCCCACTTTTCGGGAAACTCGGGGAAGTATTGCATGGGAACGGGTCTCTCATCATCTGCACAGTCAGGTGTGTCTAAAGTCCAAATTATTCACTGACTACGTTGTGCCATGTATGGGTATCCGGTAAATACGGGATCCTCTATGGACGTGTAGCGTGACATTGGGCTTTAGAGACACCCGTGGTGCAGAGGAGCAATGGAGAAATGAGCCCATGCAATCTTCAAGGTAAGCAAAGAGGTGGTCAGACAGGCGGCATACAAGGGGGTGACTACCCATAAAACCCGTCTTAGACACCGGATTAGGCAGCTGGACACCGAAGGCTCATGGTTCACTAATGCCGGCTTAGACTCGGATAATGGAGGATATTTTTGGATCATGAGCCTGCAGGGCGTAGGTCGATGACCATCTTGCCCCGTGGGTTAGCCATTTATATAAATGACCCAGCTCATGGGAAATCAACCGTGGACCGGTCGGGATTCCGTGACTCGTGGATAAATCGGGTGACACAGAGGAATGCATGTCCTAAGCTACCCTCCCAATGCACCCCACAATCATAACATAAATATAAAAGCATGAAGTCAGCACCTATTTGCTAAGAGTTTTATCTTGAAAGTGATTCCAAATTGGTTGTTTTAACCTAGAGGGAAGTTAGCTTCATTCAATCCTAAGTGTCTCTTTCTAATCGTGAGCTAATTATTAACCCAATTGTTGTAATGTTTGTTGAGGATCTATCAAGTCCTAACTGTCCTCATCAGGTACACACTCTAAGTGTGGAGTAGAGTAATCCTAGAGGCTTTGAAATGAATCTCTGAAGGTTTTGAAAGAAGTGGGGAAGTCCTGACAATTTGAATGGAGTTCAGTCTTCCTTGAGTTTGAGAAAAACTTACTCAAGTTTTCCCCAGCAGAGTCGCCATTCTGTGGAGGGTGATTTTTCGGTATGAGGGGGGTCTATCTAAATATGGTCTGACTAAAAGCCTAGATCCTAGAAAATGCCATTCTGTGGAGGGTGAGAACCCGTTATTCTTGGCATCCCTCGAATACCTACTAAATCGTCCGTCTTTCCCAGAAAGTATAAGGGGAATGCAAGTGTGCACTACACCCGCTCTCAATGGGCTCCACGCGGACTTATGCCCTAAGGGCGGAAATTGACTAGAGTCGCCACCTAGTTTGACCTAAAGAACTAGGAAGGGGGGAGAAGGGTTCTAAGAACCGTTAATTGACTCTGAGATTGTTGCCTATGGATAGGACTTATCTGGTCATACCAAAGATTCTGTGTGGGTTCGCACTGGGTTACACCCCTTAGAAGTGGCAACGACCACGACTTCGGATTGGTGCCCGAGGAAACCTCGGTCTCCAATTGTCGGGAATGCCTTCTTTCAAAACCTTATTAGAGAGATTCATTTAAAAGCCAAAGATAGGATTAGAACAGGAGGAGAGGAAACAAGTGGATGAGGTGAGCTTTTCTGCCAAGCTAGCGCCAAGAAGAAGAATTGATGAATTCAAATGAGTATAGAATGAAAGATTAGGATTCTGATTTTGAGAGTTGAAGAAGTTGAGGGTTTGTGGGAGTTAGAGGGGATTTGAATGTTTTGAGGGGTATGAAGAACACCTTAGAGTGAGGAAAAGGGGTTTTTGATTGGAATGGGGTCGCACCCTAGGTGGGTTGCCTACGTACTCAACTCCCTGTTGAGATCAGACCTTACGTAGTTCAGGGTTTTTGGAGATGTTTGAAGTTTCGAAAAGTTTCGGGTTTGGATGCTAGCCTGTGAGACGCTCGGGTCTGTGAGACGTTTGGTGAAAAGAGATATCGAAGTCTGTGAGGCGCTCGGGCCTGTGAGTCGTTTGAATCTTAAAATGGTGGAGAGATTGAAGTGTTCGAGTCTGTGAGGCGCTTGGGCCTATGAGACTTTGGAAGCTTGAGAGAAGCTAGAATTTGCAAGATGATTTGAGTTTAAGGTGAATTGGAGTTTGAATGATGACTTGAGTATGTGAGGCAATTGGAATTTGGGAGAGATCCCGGGTTTTTTGGGTTCGAGGTTCGAAAAGAGTTGAGGTTTTGGGATATCTCGGGATTTGAAATGAGATGATGATGGGTTGAGTTGTTTGGAGGAATGATTGTCAAAATTGTCTCTCTTAAAGTTTTTAAAATCGAAAAAAATCAGTTTTTTGTTGTAAAAGGGCGGATAATCCCGGGGGATTACCCTATGTACCCCCTCGAACACGACACTTAATTAATGGTAAGTGCCGAGGCTCGAAAGATGGGGCAATGAATTTATGTCGAAAAATAGGATTTAGAGAGAAACACCATGAATGAGATATTCTCGGTCAAACCCTAATAACGTCTCTAACTCCCGGGTTTTAAAACATTAAAAACCGAAAATATTGAAATCGAGCGGAAGGGAGTTAGACGATTCTAAAATCCCGGCTGCAACTAGGAAGGTCGTTACTTCCCTAGCACCCCGCCTTGTACAAATCTAGGCTGCAATTAGGGGAGGTTTGTCACCCTAATGCCCCGCCTAAAGAGATCCAGACTGCGACAAGGGAGGTTACGACCCCAGTGCCCCGCCTCGGATTTTTATTTTAGAGGAGAGACAAGTTATGTCTAACAAGGAAGAAAACGTTCTTTGAAGGTGTTAGACATCCCATGTTCCCCGAAAATTGTTTATGTTTTTAGTTTGAAAAACTGAGTTGGGAAACTTTTGAAGTTTGTTCGGAATTCTCGACGAAGAAACACTGATTTTGAGAAATGTTTTTAGGAGAAAACTTTCTGTATATGTGAGAAGAACTTTCTGCATGTTGAGAAGAGTTTTCTATGATGTGAGAAGAGTTTTTCCTTTAAAATTCCACAAAATAGTTTCTTTGAAATCTGAGAAGACTTGATGAAATTCAAATGAAATGAATGTTTGAAATTTGAAAAGAGATTTTTGGAGTTTGAATGGGATTTACAAATTGAGTTTGGATTAGATGAATTGAATTGGATTGAATTGAATTAGACTGAATTGAAATGAATTGAAATGAGTTGGGTTAGAATTGGGTTGGATTGAATAGAAGTTGAATTGAAATGGATTGGGTTGAATCGAATTGAATTTGAATTTGGGCTGGGATTAGAAGACAAGCAGAGTCAAAGTTGGATTGGTCAAACTTGGGTCGAAGTCAACATTCAATCAAGGTCAAAGCAGGCTGGTCAAAGTTGGGTCAAAGTTCAGGTTGGTCAAAGTTGGACCGAGTCAAAGTTGGACTGGATTGATGGTGTGGGCCAGAATTGGCTTGTGAGCTGGATTTGCTAATTAGGCTGAGTTTGGATTGGGCTAAAATGGACCGGTTGTGTTTAGGCCATAAATCTGGGCCTCACTAGTGGATTGGGCCAATGTTTGGGTCAAAGTGGGATTGGTCAAAGTTCGGGTCAAAGTTGGATTGGACAAAGTTCGGGTCAAAGTTGGATTGGTCAAAGTTCGGGTTGGTCAAAATTCAGGTTGGTCGATCATTAGACTGGTCAAAGTTGGACCGGGTTGGGCCTTGGTCAAGGTTTGGACCGGATAGAGCCTTGGTGGGCTTTTGAGTTGGGCTGGGCCTTGTGGAAATTGAACTCTAGGAGTGGGCCTAAAATGGGCCTTGGAGTTCAGTTTTAAGAATATGGGTCTGGTTGTGATTTGGGCCTCAAGTGTGGGCTTAATGGGCCGAAATGGCTTAATGGGCTGAAGATTGTTTTAGGCTGAAATGGGCCTTGGGCCTTTTATTTGGGCTGAAGATTGTTTTGGGCTGAAATGGGCCTTGGGCCTTTTTATTTGGGCTGAAGATTGTTTTGGGCTGAAGATTGTTTTGGGCTGAAATGGGCCTTGGGCCTTTTTATTTGGGCTGAAGATTGTTTTGGGCTGAAATGGGCCTCGGGCCTTTTATTATTATTATTAACATAATAAGATGTGGTTTGGGTTTAGGGATCACCCAATTTATTAGGTGGGACCATGGCTCACCTAAATCTTAGGGTTCACCCTCTATTCTAAGGCTTGGTCCTAAAGTCTAGTAACTAGGGCTTAGGTAGATTCAAGAAACGGATTAAAATTGCAGCAAAATCAAATGTACAACATGATCATATACGACACAGAATAAAATAATAAGGGATGAAATCACCGAACAGGAATTAAAAGGGAGGAGTAACCATCACAACTTCCTCTTTTATTGAAGACATGCAATCATAACGTGCAGATCTAAAACCAAATCACTAATCCCGTTCCAATTCTTTTCCAGGTTGCTAGCCCAAGTTGACTAGATGTGGACAGGCCCAAAATAGGGTGGGATTCAGGATCATGTCAACATATAACAAAGGCCCGCGTACCAACAACAGCCAAATTGCTCAATTAAAATGAATGAAGGCAGTTTAAAATGTTTGAACCGAAACAAAACAAAAGATGAGATTTCTTCGTTAAGGTAGATTGACACAGATCCTCAATTTCATTCCCTTTGTGTTGGTCCCACATGCGGAGGCTAACGAAAACAAGGAAAGAAATGAACAGGGCACCTGGTGAAGTAAATAACCCAAGGCTGATATGCATGAACGTGACCAAAAACCAAGTCGTCTTGGTGGTGATTCAGAGGACCTTGACACAAGAGAATCGAACCAAACAAAGACTAACAGAGGAGAACCCGAAGTGGGAGTCTCCTATCAAAACATAGTGGGAATCAACACACAGAGAAACCGCATCAAACGCCAACAGCAGCAAAACCAGCAGATCAAACGAATAGGATTGTTTCAGTAGGTAATCAAATGAGAAATTCACAAACTATAAGCATATGTCGGGGTCAAGTGCAGTCTGTTCTTGCGCCTCTCCATGAACTCTTGGGCACCGGTAGTGATCAGAGAGTCCGCAAGCTCAGCGACGGGTCCGCAAGCTTGGCTCAGAATTCCAGACCCCATTACCTCATTCAAACACAAAATAAGATCAATGAAACAAACCCAGGATGGAATCAAACTAGACAAAAGCAAAAAAACGATTAGGGTAAATTGAATATAGATGAGAACTCCCTTTTTGGAGCAAGTGTCGACGAGCTTGATAAATCTGGTTCTGGAAAGAACCATTTTCTTTGACCCCACCGGTTTTACAGAAGCACGAGTGGATGACGAAGTAAATTCCCGAGAGAGGGGAAGTCATGTATTTCATAGGCAAGAGGTTGGGTCCAGAAAAATGGACAACAGCTTCATCTATCAGTAAAATCGAACCAAATGAAAAATGGAAGGAAGAAACCCAAGTGTGAGTCTCTTTTCATCAGTAAGAGAGAAGAAGAGTCGGGAAGGATCCTAGTTTTTCCAGGGCACGATTCGAGGTGGTATCGCCCGGAAACCGATTTGAAGTCGACGCGGGACTAATGCGGGATCGCCTGGCCGCTCTTATCCTCAGACTAAAAATCTGACAAGGCTTTGCTTATTTACCACCCTCACAGGCATAATACTTCCAATGAAGCGAGTGAGAGAAGGCATGAAGCCGACAACGAGAGTGAAGCCAAAAGAAAGGGTAGAAGACGGAACGCGAAACCAAATTTCGGAAAAGGATAGGGAACAATGGCACAACGCCACTTATGCTGGAGCAAAACCAAGGACAAAATGTGGTGGTCAAGGCGTCGGAGATGGATTTCATCGACTGAAATTAGTTTTGTGGCGGTGGTCTTTTTGAGAGAGAGGCTGAGGAAGACGAAGAACGTTTATTCGTGGTGCTCTTGGAAATTCGAGTGTGGCTGGAGGATGAAATGAAACGACAACGAGATCGAATCGGAAAGGGTTTGAGTTCTTTTGGTTTCTGGCAATTGTTCATGAAGATCTGGAGAGGCGTTTGGGTTTTCTGAGATGAAAAAAATTGGAGATGGGATGAAGGGAGTGGAGACGGGAGTAAACCGAGAAAGAAGACGATTGAGGGAGGAGTTGAGACCGATCAAGAACGAAGAAGATCGGAGTTGTCGGCTGCCGTTTTTTTGCTACTGTACAAATCTGTTTTATAATGAGAGGGTGGGGTTTAGGGTTTTTTGAGTGGGTTTGAGCTTTTGTTTGGGCCCTAGGTCCAATGCTTGGAGCTGGAATGAGTTTAAGGGACTGGGCCAGACCAGACTTCAATCAAGTGTGGACTGTGTTTGCGAGCTGAAAATAAAAGTACATAAATTGAAGTGAGTTGAGATGATAATAAAATCACCAATGTTAATGGCGGGATAAAATAAAATATAAGAAAAAAGTAGATAAACGAATAAATAAATAAATAAATAGAATATAAATAAGAATAAGAATGTGAAATAAGTGAATAAAGAAAAGGGATGGCTTTGAAACAGGAATGTCGTTGGAAATTCATTTTCATAAAATCGCGTTTTTATGGAATGCTTTGAAAAAGACTATAAACGATGGTTTCGTTTCGGCACGCACGCTAATACGTTTTGAAAAAGAAAGGCGGCGACCCCTCTTATTGTATTCATTATTTCAGATTTTGCTTTATGGGGTGAGAATTTTTGGTGTCTACAGTTCCAATTTCTGAAATTCAAGTGGTAAACGAGTATCCTGATGTGTTTCTTGACGAAATTCCTGGCATGCCACCAAACAGGGAAGTTGAATTCAGCATTGATTTAGTGCCTGGTACTGGACCAATCTCTAAAGCACCCTACAGGATGGCGCAAGCGGAGATGAAAGAGTTGAAAGCTCAATTGGAGGAACTTTTAGACAAGGGGTACATCCGCCCGAGTGTATCACCTTGGGAGGCAATAGTCCTTTTCGTGAAGAAGAAGGATGGAAGCTTGAGGCTCTGTATTGATTACCGAGAGCTGAACCGAGTGACGGTGAAGAATAAGTATCAACTCCCGAGGATAGATGATTTGTTTGATCAGTTACGGGGAGCTGGAGTTTTCTCAAAGATTGACCTGAGATGGGGTATCCCCAACTGAGGATCACGGAGAAAGACATTTCAAAGACTGCTTTCAGAACTCGGTATGGACACTTTGAATTTACTGTGATGCCTTTCGGGTTAACTAACCCTCCTGTAGTCTTTATGGATTTGATGAACAGGATATTTGGTTCTTACTTGGATCAGTTTGTTGTGGTCTTCATTGATGACATCCTGGTATACTCTAAGACTGTTGAGGAGCATGAAGAACATTTAAGAAAGATTTTGTAGATCTTAAGGGATAACCACTTGTATGCAAAATTGTCCAAATGTGAGTTTTGGTCGGACAAAGTTTCTTTCTTAGGCCATGTGGTGACTAGTGAAGGAATTTCTGTAGACCCTGCGAAGGTGCAAGCTGTGAGGGACTGGCCCAGACTGACCAATATGACAGAGATTCAAAGCTTCCTTGGGTTGGCAGGATATTATAGGAGGTTTGTGAAGGACTTCTCGAGGATTGCCAGGCCTCTCACTAACTTGATGAAGAAGGTGATTAAATTTCAGTGGAGTGATGAATGCTAAAAGGCGTTCCAGACTCTGAAGGAAAGGCTGACTACTGCACCAGTTCTGACTCTTCCGTCCAGTACAGAAGGGTTTGATGTTTACAGTGATGCTTCAAAATTTGGGCTCGGTTGTGTACTAATGCAGCATGGCAAAGTGATAGCTTACGCCTCGAGGCAGTTGAAGGAGTACGAGACAAGATACCCCACTCACGATTGGAGCTGGCTGCGGTGGTGTTTGCCTTGAAAATTTGGAGGCATTACTTGTATGGAGTTACTTGCAAGATCTACACTGATCACAAGAGCCTGAAGTACATCTTCACTCAGAAAGAGCTTAATATGAGGCAAAGAAGATGGTTGGAGCTGATAAAAGATTATAATTTGGAGATTCAGTACCATGAGGGAAAGGCGAATGTGGTTGCTGATGCACTAAGTAGAAAGAAGAGTCACTCAGTGAATGTTATCCGAATCCTTCCAAATGAATTAGCTCATGAGATTTGAACATGGGCTTAGAGATGATGAAGCCTGGGGGAGTTGAAGCTGAAATTCTAGTGTATAGTATTGTGGCCACGTCAGATATTCAGGCGGAGATCATTAAGAATCAGGATGGAGATGTGAAACTTGACCGAATTAAAGGAAAAATGCAGGAGGGTAAGGCACGGGATTTCATGATCCATGATGATGGTGGTCTTAGATTGAAGGGGAGGTTGTGTGTGCCTCACAGGTGTGGTGACATGAAGGAAAAGCTAATGAAGGAAGCCCATAACACTCCGTATTCCATCCATTCGGGAGGAGATAAGTTGTACAATGACCTTAAGAAGCACTTTTGGTGGCCCAAAATGTTGAAAGAGGTAGCAGAGTTTGTGGCTAAGTGTCTTACATGCCAAAAGGTAAAGTTTGAGCACAAGCGAATAGGTGGTTTAGTTCAACCATTGGAGATCCCAGGGTGGAAGTGGGACTCCATCTCTATGGATTTTATTGTAGGTCTCCCTCAGACTAGAGGTGGGATGAACCAGATATGGGTCATTGTGGATAGGCTTACCAAAGCTGCTCATTTCATTGCTATGAAGGATACTTGGTCTATAGAGTGTTGGATAAAAACCTAACGGTAAATTGTTGTTGGGGGTTTAACCTAACGACAAGTGTACCGGTCCATTATAACAAGTTTAAATCTCGGAGTATTCCCTGAGTATCGAACCAAAGGAGGCGGTGTCTAGTTTAATTTCTACTTACACACAAAACAAGAATAATATAACAGGAAATTGGGGGTTTTCGTATGTGATGGTAAATGCTGTAAAAGAGTTCAATAAGCAATAAATAACAGGGAAATAATTGATTTGATTTTGTTTGATAAAGGAAATTCCGGTTTACTACTTCTCTCTAGATCTGCAATTTCTTCCCCTAAGTGATTTCTACAGAATTCTGAATAAAACCCTAGAATAAGGATAACTCGTATTCAGTCTCCCGCTCCACAAATTCTAATTAGCAAAGACCGAATCCTAACTCTCGTTATGAATCCACTGTTTACTAATTGCTTTAAGCATAGTCTAGATTAATGGTCAGTTAGTGGTTTAGAGGAATTACCATCTCTATACTAACTGGTTCTTTCCCTGTAGTCAATTGATAGCCGCAGTTCTCACTTATAAGCTAACAAACTGATAAACTCAATTAATTGATCAGATTAAAAAGTTTAGGAATTCATAAGGGAAAAGAACTTTATTCTATTGTACTGCAGAAAATCACAAAGGTTTAGAAATAATTAATCTAGAGATACATAGTAAACCGAAATTAAAAGTGACTACTCAGCCATGGACATAATAACAATGCTCAATATAAACAGCATAAGGATAAAGGGATTTAGCAGAAAAACTGATTTTAGAAGCCGTCGCAGATTCTGCAGTTTCCACTCTTGTCTGTGTCACGTTCGACTATCTGGGGTCGGACGTCGATCCGGACGCGATGTTCAAGGTCTGTCCGGATCCGGACGTCAATCCGGACGCGGCTAAATGAAGCGCCGTGAGCAGGTTTCTGTCTGTAACCGAGGGAGAATGAATATGGAGAAAGATTGGTGAATGGGGATGAAGGATTTATCGTGGATGAGGAAGTAATATGGAGGGAGAGGAGGAGAGTGTAGTGTGTAGACTAGAGCGTCTGGTACGAAATGAAATGGAAGCTGAAGGAGGGTTTAAATAGGCTTAGAAGTGAAAACATTCGTTAGTGGTGAGTTTGGGTAATACTGATTGAGCATGGGCATTGGCTAAACAAATTAGGATGGGTTTAACTTCTGCTTTCGACTGATAATTGCGCTGAAAGCCTGATTATCAGCGCGATTGCATTTTTATTTTTCGTTTCTGTGAGACGTCCGGATCTGTGTCCGGATCCGGACATGAGACAGAGGTTTTAGATCTGAATCTCGGGTCACGTCCGGCTTGCGTCCCGATCCGGACGTGTCCTTTAATGGACGTCCAGATTTGCGTCCGGGTCAGTTTGGTCAGACGTGGCCAATTTTTGCCTCTTTTTCCGGATTTGTTCCCCGTTTGTTGCGTTGTAATCCTTATGACGTAAAATCTTCATTTCCCTGGGTTTTTCCTATATTTATCACATAAAATGCGTCAATTCATATCAAAACATCAATCTTAGGAAAAACGCAGAATAAGTGGGAAACATTTCTTAAATTGTTGCAGATTATGAGGTAATTAAACCCTAAAAGCCTATATGTTTCACACTTATCAACTTCCTCACACTTAAGCTTTTGCTTGTCCTCAAACAAATAATGAATAAGAATATCTCTAAAGTCGTCAAATAATCTCAAGATCAAACAAGTGCAGGGTGAAATCAAACAAAGTGATAAATGAAAGAATAATCTTGCTCTTTAGAGGTTGGTTTTCTCAAACAGTGAAAGAGGAACAATTTTGTAAAAGCATAGAGAAACTAGATTGCAGAAAACAAGTTAGCTTAGCTTGGGACTTTCCACCAATTTTCATTCCTCTAACCTTTGGATGACAAGGGGTGTGAAGTAATGCCTTATTCCGCAATACCTTTCAACACCACGCACTTATGATCAAAAGCATAAATTTAACTGCAATTATTTCTTTTGTAAGTGAAAGCATTCATTCTCAAGAATTATGTATAAGACAAACTAATATTTAAGATCTTGTAGAGTTATTCCGTGACCCAGACTTTTCTCTCTATCCTTGAGATGGTGTTGGGCCAACTATCCCAGATCCCAAGACCTTAGGTAGATAGGTGTTAAGGCACCC
The DNA here is from genome assembly GCA_023374045.1 of Limonium bicolor. Classification (NCBI taxonomy): domain Eukaryota; kingdom Viridiplantae; phylum Streptophyta; class Magnoliopsida; order Caryophyllales; family Plumbaginaceae; genus Limonium; species Limonium bicolor. The sequence continues at coordinate 34,396,144 of CM041778.1, forward strand.
TTAAGACTTAATAACCGGATAGACGAGGCCTGCTATTGTTAGGAAAATTTTTTTGATCAGCGGAGTACCTTGCCTTATCCTTTTCATTCCAAACATTCACTTCATTTCCTAAAATCCCAAGCTAAAATAATATGGTTTCCACAACTAGCCAATCTATCATATTTCAGTGAAAAGAGAGTATTTTTAAATAAAACTATTTATCCAAACCTCATCAAGCAAAAAGATTCCTACGGTTGTCACTTGGTTTAATTTCAATCGGTGTGCACAGGCATTAGAGCAACAAAAAGCAAGTGTGGCATTAAAGAACAACTAGCATGTTTTTAGGGAAAGGTCTTTCCTTCCTCACACTTAAGAGGAGCAATGTCCTCATTGGTCATAAAAGAAATGCAAGTAAAAGAACTTTCAAAACATGCTATACTCATAATAGATGCATGTGCAATAATTAAACCTTAACGCAAGCAAAAGCGGAACATCAATAAGTTAAAGTAGGAACTGAGACTCCCCTGGTGTCATAGATTGAGGAAGATGTCCTTCCTCACACTTGAAGTTTTGCAAGGGTCGAGATATTCCTCACGTAGTCACAGACAAAATTCTTATTGTGCAGAGTAAAACTTGCTAATTTCCCACTGGCATGTACGACCACAAAATAAAGTGCATTAACTCGAACGATAGGGAATATTTAAATTGTATGAGTAATATTAGAGAAAGAATACTCCCCAGAATTCAAGCTTAGCAAACGTTTGAAAGTAGTGTGGGTCCATTTCCTGTACTTATAGCCGTTTGTTTCACAGTAGAGGTGATGTAAATTAATCATTTAAGAACACTGCACTGCTCAGAGAAACAGGAAATTTAGCATTTCAGAATTAAAACACTTCCAAGTATAACCATTACCACTTCACCTGTCAGTCTCGTGTTTAACGTTAGTTTTAACAAACAAAAGTAAAGCAAGTCAAAGAAAAAGAAAAGTACAAAAAAACAAATAAAATAAAAGAAAGCAATAAAGAGGGGATGGTTGTCACTGAGGTGGCTGTGGTGGCGGAGCTCCCGCGCCCATCTGGGAAAGGAGCATCTGCAGGAGCTGGCTAGTCTGGGCCTACTGAGAGGATGCCTGAGTCATGAACTGAGCAGCCTCTCTCTGAACGGCATCACTACGCTCCAAGCGCTGGGTGATCAGAGCCTGGGTGTCTTGAAGAGAAGTCTGCTCTGTCTGGAGGTGCTCCTGAGTCTAGCGGATGTCATCGATGTGTCCCTCCATGCGCACCTGGCGCTGCTGTACATCCCCGACCTGCTGCTCCATACCCCCAAACCGTTGCTCCATCCTCTGCTGCTGTTGGAGAATGGAGTCCATCATAGTCTACATCTCTGGTGGGATGATCATCACTGGGGGCATAGGAGGCGCCATGGTAGCAGTAGGTGCTGAAGTAGAGCTAGAGCTCAGAGATGTGCCAGTGGACCCTAGACCCGAGCTGCCCTTCACCCAGCTACCATCAGCAAGACGTAAGAAGCCCCATCTCTTGAAGGTCCCGACAGTGATGCCCCTCGACGAGGATCCCTTGCGTGTAGCCCCTCCTCCTCTAGTTCTAGCCATCTATACGATAAACAAATGCATTAAGAAACCACAACAACATGAAGCAGGAAAGGAGAAGCAAAATACACACAAAATACTCGAAACCGATCGAGCAGCAAGTTCTATTTGAACACATTCTTGCACATAGTTAATCTTCGATAACCAAGGCATTAAAACATCTAAACATAGCAAACCATAACATAAAACAGTAGAACATAAACCTAGAAACAATTTCAGAAAAAATTGTAAAATTTGTACATGTCCGGATCTACGTCCGGGTGACCTGGGTCGGACGTAGATCCGGACGCGCTCTAGAACCCTAAAAATCGCGCCGCGCACCGAATTCAAATTTTTGCCCTAAAATTCACACAAACGTACAAACAGATTCACAAAACGCACACCCAGCATCTAGTTAAACACATAGACGACGCAAACTACTACCTAATCTATCAATGGTGTCGAAATTTGGAGTTTAAGGTAATGGATTTCTGAAATTCGAAAATAAAAACGCAAAAACCTATTTGGTTACGGTTGAGGGTGATGACGTCGAGGGTTGGGCTAGGCTTCGCGGCAGTGGTCCTGGTGTCGCTGGCGGTTGTGGGTGAGAACAGAGGTGGTGGGTGCTGTTGGTGGTGGTGATAATGGAGGTTTAGTGTTTCTGGGTTTTTTTTGTCGGGTTCGTTAATGGAGGAAGAAGGAAGAAGAGAAAGAAGAAAAGAAAGAGGAAAGAAGAAAAGAAAAAATCGCGGCATGCGAATTTAGTGATGTCCGGATTTCCATCCGGATCCGGACTCATTAGGGTAGGCACGCGTCCGGTTTTGCGTCTGGCTAAGTGTAGCCGGACACGTTGAAATTTCTCTCTTTTTTTAATTAATATTATTAAATTAAAGACCACTACTCTAAAACACCTGATTGGTTTTGAAATTAAAAAGGAACTATTACTAAAAACAATCAAGCAAAAATAAAGTAAACAAAAGAAATGCAGAAATGAAATAGCAAGAGTGTGAAAGGACTCCCTGATCCAAAATGAACAATGCCGTGATATTCCCCCGCGCTTGAGTTCAGTTTAGCATCCATGTGAGATAACTGAGGAATTAAATCTGCAAAACCAGGAGAACTCAAGTGGAACCAGACAGAGTTATGTATTGAAAAAGGTGAGTCAGGGCTCTTGCAGTAAAATAGTAAAAAAAAAATGTAAAAATTCACAAGAGATTAGAGGAAATTTTTTATCAAGCAAGAGGAAGGTGTAGAAGAGATTTATACTGGTGGGTTGCCTCCCACCAAGCCGCCCATCTTTTCGGTCTTTGGCTAGACCTTGGTGCATCAGTTTGAAGATTAGGATCCCGGAGCCAAAGTATTGAATGAACCATATCAACATCGCTCCCTTGGTATAACTTCAGCTGTGATCCATTAACCTTGAATGCTTCCCCTTTCTCGTTGACCACACCAATGACTCCATAAGGGGAAATAGTTGTAACTGTTAATGGACCCGACCAGCGAGATTTCAGCTTTCCCGGAAATAGTTTCAGTCTTGAGTTGAACATTAGCACTCGGTCACCAATCTGAAACTCTCGTTTCACAAGCAATTTATCATGCCATCTCTTAGTCCGTTCCTTGTAAATCTTGGCATTTTCATAGGCTTTCTCTCTGAATTCATCCAGTTCACAAAGCTGCAGTTTCCTTTCCTCACCGGCCTTTGAAGATCACATTCAGAACTTTAAGTGCCCAAAAGATTTATGTTCCAGTTCTACCGGAAGATGACACGCCTTTCCAAAAACCAATTTGTAAGGAGACATTCCCAAAGGTATCTTGTAAGCTGTCCGGTAAGCCCACAAAGCATCATCCAATTTCATAGACCAATCCTTACGGGATGAACTAACAGATTTCTGTAGAATCCACTTAATCTCCCTGTTAGTTACCTCAGCTTGGCCATTGGTCTGTGGATGGTAAGGTAAGGATACCTAATGTGTCACTCCGTACTTTTGCAGCAAAGCTTCAAACTGCTTGTTACAAAAGTGAGATCCTCCATCACTTATGATTGCCCGTGGTACAACAAACCTAGTGAAAATGTTTTTCTTCAAAAATCTCAGCACAACCTTTGCATCATTAGTAGGCGCAGCCACTGCTTCAGCCCATTTAGTCACGTAATCTACAGCTACCAAAATGTAGAGGTTCGAATGTGAAGAAGGAAATGGCCCCATGAAGTCAATCCCCCATAAATCAAATGGCTCAACCTCCAAATATAATTCAAGGGCATCTCAAGCTTACGTGAAAGGTTACCTTGGCACTGACAGCTATCACATGTGGACACAAATGCATGGCAGTCTTAATGCAGCGTCTTCCAAAAGAAACCTGCCTCCAACACCTTAGCTGCTGTCTTGGCTGGCCCGAAGTGTCCTCCAGCTTCTCTTGAATGACAGTGGACAAGGATGTCACGTGTCTCAGTCTCCGGGACACACCGACGAATAATTCCATCACCACAAACCTTGAATAAGAATGGATCATCCCACCGGTATTGCGTAACAGTAGAAAAGAATTTCTTCCGCTGCTGATAGGACATCTCTTGTGGCAAAATCCTTAGCAAGGTAATTGCAATATCGGCATACCAAGGATCCTCTTAAAACCAATTGCATACACCAGCTCGTGAGGAAAATATTCATTAATTGGTATACAGTTATAGGAACTTGCATCCATGATAAATGATCAGCAACTCCGTTCTGTACTTCGGGCTTGTCTCTCACCTCAATGTCGAACTCCTGTAAGAGTAGTATCCATCTGATCAACCGGGGCTTAGCATCAGCTTTCTGGAACAAATACCTCAAAGCAGAATGATCAGTATGTATGATGACTTTGCTCCCGATGATGTATGGTCTGAACTTGTCACAAGCAAAAATAATGGCCAACAACTCCTTCTCTGTGGTGGCATAGTTTTTCTGAGCGTCATTGAGCGTCTTGCTGGCATAATAAACAACTAGCAGAACCTTCTCGTGCCTTTGACAGACTGCTCCCATAGCAAAGTCGCTCGCATCACACATGATCTCGAAGGGTAAGGACCAATCAGGAGCAACAACAACAGGGGCAGTCACCATTTTTTCCTTTATCGTATTGAATGCATCAAGACACACCCGTGTAAACATAAACTTTGCATCCTTCATTAGCAAATCACACAGAGGTTTTGAGATTTTCAAAAAGTCTTTTATGAATCTTCTATAGAACCCTGCATGACCCAGGAAACTTGTAACATCTTTTACAGAGGCTGGCGATGGTAGCTTCTCAATGACCTCAATTTTGGCTTTATCTACCTCAATGCCTTGGCTCGATATCTTGTGACCCAACACAATGCCCTCTTGCACCATGAAGTGGCACTTCTCCCAGTTCAGCACTAGATGAGTCTCTCTGCACCTGGCTAGAATTTGATCTAAATTGTCCAAACACGAATCAAACGTTAGTCCAAACACAGAGAAATCATCCATAAATACCTCGATGCATTTCTCAAGATAATCAGAAAATATAGCAGTCATGCATCGCTGGAAGGTAGCTGGCGCATTGCACAATCCAAAAGGCATGCGTCGGTAGGCATATGTTCCATAGGGGCATGTAAACGTGGTCTTCTCCTGGTCTTCTATAGCAATAGGAATCTGAAAATAACCAGAATATCCATCCAAGAAACAATAGTATTTATGCCCTGAAAGCCTTTCCAACATTTGGTCAATGAATGGAAGAGGAAAATGATCTTTCCTAGTGGCAGCATTCAATTTCCTGTAATCAATACATACCCTATGCCCTGTAATAGTTCTTTGAGGGACTAGTTCACCTTTATCATTGGGGACTACAGTAAATCCCCCTTTCTTGGGCACAACCTGTGTAGGACTTACCCATTCGCTATCTGAAATAGCATAGATGATACCTGCATCCAAAAGCTTGATTACCTCATTCTTCACTACTTCTTTCATGTTAGGATTCAAGCGTCGTTGAGGTTGAACCATTGGCTTGCAATTTTCCTCCAAGTGAATGCAGTGGGTGCAGAAATTTCCTGATATCCCCTTGATATCAGCAACAGACCATCCAATTGCTTCCTTGTTCTTCCTGAGTACCTGTAAAAGTTGCTCCTCCTACGAATGTGTTAGGTTTGCAGAGATAATAACAGGTAACCCAGAGGGCTCAACTAAAAAGACATATTTCAAATGACTAGGAAGAGGTTTCAGCTCTAAGGTGGGTGGTGCTTGATGGAAGGAATCAACTCCTTAGGTTCTCTAATCTCTCCTTCTCCACATGAGCACCCCTGCGAAATGGCCTGCCAGCTGATAAATGGAATGCAACCTCAGCAATCTCTGGATCCTTATGAGCTCCATCAAAAGAAATAATTAAGCACTTTTCTAACTCATCTAATTCAACTGGACCAAAAATATATTCCTGCATCAAAGAATCAATAGCATCCAAACTAAAACAGGCATGCACTTCAGAAGGATGTTTAGTAACCTTGGACATATCAAAAACCAGTTGCTCATCATGCATTCTCAAAATAATCTTACCACCCTCAACATCAATGAGGGTTCTAGCTGTTCGCATGAAAGGGCGTCCAAGAATTAATGGTACTTCCTTGTCTTCCTCCATATCTAGAATCACAAAAACAGCAGAAAAACAAAAGTACCAACAGAAACAACCAAATCTCTAACCACACCCTTCGAGAAAATGATGGATCTATCTGCTAACTGTAAAGTGATACGAGTAGGGTCACACTCCCCTAATCCAAGCTTAAGATACATGGATAAAGGCATCAAATTAATGCTAGCTCCCAAATCACAGAGACCCTTACCACAATCGACATTACCTATTGAGCATGGAATGATTGGTAAGCCGGGATCATCTAGCTTTGGTGCAAGATTCTTGCTAAGCACTGCAGAGACTTTCTCTGTCAATTGCACCATCTCCTTCTCAACTAATGACCTTCTATTTGAAAGGATGTCTTTAAGAACTTTGCATAGATAGGCATCTGCGTCAAAGCATCTGAAAAAGGAATATTAATTGTTAGTTTCTTAAAAATGCTGAGAAACTTACCAAACTGCTCGTCGAGGTCTCTCTTTTTCAATCGATTTGGGAATGGCACTGGGAGCTTAGGGACCGCCTGTCGTGATGATCGAGAGGACTGGACAGCTTCACCGGTCAGCTCACTATCTTTCTGTGCATTATTACTTACTGGAGCACTTCCTGACACTGGTCCCTCAATGATCTCTACCTCTTGACCGATAACTTCGTCTTTTTCAGGTTTAGCTGGAGTGTTTTCAGCTTCAGGGATCGAAGGGTCAAGCTGCTTACCACTTCCTAAAGTCACTGCTTTAGCATATTCGCGAGGATTCTTCTCTGGCTGGCTAGGTAGAGCCCCTGCAGGTCTATCAGAAAATTTTTCATTTAGTTGGGCAATCTGAGTCTCAAGGTGTTTGTTGAAAGCTTTCTGCTCCAAGATGAATGTCTTGTTCTCATGGTTTGTGTTCTCTTGCAGTTCGAGTTTCCTATTGGTCGACAAGATAAACTCCCTCATCATATCCACTAAACTTGAAATAACACCAACTGGCTGTTTCTGTGTCTACTGGTTTTGCATTTGCTGATTCTGATGAGGTCTCTGGAAATGCTGAATGTTCTGCTATGGAGGCCTCTAACTATAGTTATTTCCCTGGAACCTCTGCTGCTGATATCCTTGATTGTTGTAGAAGTTCCCTTGCCTGTTTCCCAGATAGTTTACCTCTTCATTCTGTTGAGAGGTACACTGACACATGTTGGAACTTCTACCACAATACTCACACTGTGGAAAAGAGTCGGTCACAACAGCTGCACTTGACTGAGGGTTCATCATTGCGCACATCTTCTCGAATTGCTTAGACATGCTGTCCATCCTAGCAGCTAAAAGAGTGTTTGAGTCTACCTCATAGATTCCAGCGGTCTTCCTTGGGGGAACCTCAGTAGCTGCCCTAGTACCTCCCCACTGATTAGCTGAGTTGGTCAATGAGACTACCTCCTACACAAGTATCCACCAAAATACGGCTCTGGGGATCGAGATCTTTGTAGAAAGATTGTAGCACGACTTCCTCTCCCAGACCGTGGTGCGGTACTCTTCGAACAATACCCTTGAATCTCTCCCAAGCTTCTGAAAGAGTTTCTCCACTGAATTGCTTGAAATTGGTGATCTCACCTCTCATGGTCAGCATGCGAGATGGTGGGAAGTACTTCACTAGGAATGCGTTTGCGAGCTCAGCCCAAGAAGTGATACTGTTTGGTGTCAAGGAATTCAACCATTCTGCAGCTCTATCCCTCAAGGAGAAGGGAAACAGAGTCATCCTTGCTACCTCCTGGGATGCATGGGACGAACAAGCTCCAACCAACCGTAGAAAGGATGTCAGATGAACATTTGGATCTTCAGTAACTGTTCCACTGAACTGTGGAGCATTCAGGACCATCGTGACGTAATGGGTCTTGAACTGCCACTCCACCCCTTCCGGTAGTGCAGGGATTACTATTGGTGATGTGAGTCCCTCCACATTCGGACGAGTGTAGTCATTCATCCTTCTTTCTTGGCTGATACCGTCCATAATACACTCTTCTTCTGGAACAAATGTATCACCTGGTGAGTCCTTGAAAAACACTTCTGGCTCAACTGTAGACTCCAGTACTAATCCCTGACGACTTCTTCTAGCAAGTCGCTCTATCTCAGGTTCAAGCTCAAATTCGGGATTGCCTTCAGAACGAGTTTTAACCATAAACCAAAATCAGACAACTGACAGTAATGTAGTTGTAAAAGTAAACTCAATCGGGTAAAACCAAAATAAACCAGAACCAAAAATAAGAAACAAATCGCACACAACTAAGAAAATGAACAAAAGAAAATAGAATAAAACAAACAAGAATAACTAAAAAGCAAAAACAAAACAAAATTAAATGAGATAATACCAATATAAAAATTAAACTAAATAACCGCGCCTCCCTGGCAGCGGCGCCAAAAACTTGTTGGATAAAAACCTAACGGTAAATTGTTGTTGGGGGTTTAACCTAACGGCAAGTGTACCAGTCGATTATAGCAAGTTTAAATCTCAGAGTATTCCTTGAGTATCGAACCAAAGGAGGCGGTGTCTAGTTTAATTTCTACTTACACACAAAACAAGAATAATATAACAGGAAATTGGGGGTTTTCGTATGTGATGGTAAATGCTGTAAAAGAGTTCAATAAGCAATAAATAACAAGGAAATAATTGATTTGATTTTGTTTGATAAAGGAAATTCCGGTTTACTACTTCTCTCTAGATCTACAATTTCTTCCCCTAAGTGATTTCTACAGAATTCTGAATAAAACCCTAGAATAAGGATAACTCGTATTCGGTTTCCCGCTCCACGAATTCTAATTAGCAAAGACCGAATCCTAACTCTCGTTATGAATCCACTATTTACTAATTGCTTTAAGCATAGTCTAGATTAATGGTCAGCTAGTGGTTTAGAGGAATTACCATCTCTATACTAACTGGTTCTTTCCCTGTAGTCAATTGATAGTCGCAGTTCTCACTTATAAGCTAACAAACTGATAAACTCAATTAATTGATCAGATTAAAAAGTTTAAGAATTCATAAGGGAAAAGAACTTTATTCTATTGTACTGCAGAAAATCACAAAGGTTTAGAAATAATTAATCTAGAGATACATAGTAAACCGAAATTAAAAGTGACTACTCAGCCATGGACATAATAACAATGCTCAATATAAACAGCATAAGGATAGAGGGATTTAGCAGAAAAACTGATTTTAGAAGCCGTCGCCGATTCTGTAGTTTCCACTCTTGTCTGTGTCACGTCCGGCTATCTGGGGTCGGACGTCGATCTGGACGCGATGTTCAAGGTCTGTCCGGATCCGGACGCGGCTAAATGAAGCGCCGTAAGCAGGTTTCTGTCTGTAACTGAGGGAGAATGAATATGGAGAAAGATTGGTGAATGGGGATGAAGGATTTATCGTGGATAAGGAAGTAATATGGAGGGAGAGGAGGTGAGTGTAGTGTGTGACTAGAGCGTCTGGTACGAAATGAAATGGAAGCTGAAGGAGGGTTTAAATAGGCTTAGAAGTGAAAATATTCGTTAGTGGTGAGTTTGGGTAATATTGATTGAGCATGGGCATCGGCTAAACAAATTGAGGATGAGTTTAACTTCTGCTTTCGGCTGATAATTGCGCCGAAAGCCTGATTATCAGCGCGATTGCATTTTTATTTTTCGTTTCTGTGAGATGTCCGGATCTGTGTCCGGATCCGGACATGAGACAGAGGTTTTAGATCTGAATCTCAGGTCACGTCCGGCTTGCGTCCGGATCCGGACGTGTCCTTTAATGGACGTCCGGATTTGCGTCCGGGTCAGTTTGGCTGGACGTGGCCAAGTTTTGCCTCTTTTTCCGGATTTGTTCCCCGTTTGTTGCGTTGTAATCCTTATGACGTAAAATCTCCATTTCCCTAGGTTTTTCCTATATTTATCACATGAAATGCGTCAATTCATATCAAAACATCTATCTTAGGAAAAACGCAGAATAAGTGGGAAACATTTCTTAAATTGTTGCAGATTATGAGGTAATTAAACCCTAAAAAGCCTATATGTTTCACACTTATCATAGAGCAGCTAGTGGATGCTTATATTAAGAATGTTGTGAGATACCACAGTGTTCCTCGTACCATAGTCTCAAACAGAGACTCCAGATTCTTGTCCCGGTTTTGGCAGCAATTTCAGAAGGCCATGGGATCAAAGCTGAATTTGAGCACTGCGTACCATCCAACCACAGACGGAGAAACCGAGAGGACTATTCAAACTCTGGTGGACATGTTACGAGCTTGTGTCATGGATTTCCAGGGCTCTTGGGTTGGTAAGTTGCATCTCATTGAGTTCTCTTATAATAATAGTTACCACTCCAGCATTAAGATGGCCTTGTTTGAGGCTCTCTATGGTAGGAGATGTCGAACCCCTCTTTGTTTGAACGATATTAGTGAGACCATTGTTCTTGATCCTCAGCTGATCAAGTAGACGATGCACCAAGTCAGGATGATCCAACAAAGGATGAAAGCAGCTCAAGATAGGCAAAAGTCCTATACTGATTTAAAGAAGAGACCTTTGACGTTTGAGGTAGGAGAGAAAGTGTTCCTGAAGGTATCTCCTACGAAGGGGGTTATGAGGTTTGGAAGGAAAGGGAAGCTTAGCTCGAAGTTTATTGGTCCGTATGAGATCTTGGACAAGGTTGGTGATCTGGCGTACAGGTTGGCGTTGCCCATGGAGCTAGAGAAGGTCCACAACGTGTTCCATGTTTCACAACTAAAGAAGTACGTGTCAGACCTGACCCATGTTCTTCAACCAGAAGTGGTGGAGATGGACCCGGACCTAACTTATGAGGAGTATCCCGTCAAGATTTTGGATACCAAGACTCGAGAGACTCTGTAACACCCCTCTCCATAATCACGATATAATCCCTCACGTAGCAATAAATAAAACGTCTCGCAACAGAAAATAAATAACAATTACAAAACTCACTCGGGTGTCACCGGCCATTACTCGCCCATGCGAGCAACGAAGCCAAACTACAACCAACTTCCAACATAAACAAATTGCTAACCGCCGTGATAACGAGAAACTCCTATACATCATACTAAGTCCATAAATCATAAACATCGACAAGTGAGCGTCTACCCAAACCTGAATATACATAACCTTACCATAAAAACAATTCACCATCTTCATTGCTATACAACATCTCCATGTGTGGTAACAAAAGTAAAACTCCAATTACCCTGTTCCTGCTCTTCGGCTTCGACAATGATCAACAACCTGAAATGGTGTAGTATCAGCGATAGACGCTGAGTATGCCGGGCCTGGACCCTAATGGTCACTTGTCATTTTAACCATCTATTATTAGATTGGTTTCATTTACCATTTTACAGTTATAAGCAATACTGTAATAAACATGTATAATATACAAAACCATCCATCCAAATACCCATAAACATTTAACCATCCATCCAATCCAAACCGTCATAGAATATTTCAAACAACATTTGTATATCGAACGTATCGAGTATTAACAACATATTGTACAATGTACAATCGCCGTAGCATTCACCATCCTTTTTTTTATTTAATTTAACTTGGCCTTCAAGGCCCCATCCATATGTACAATGACATTCGCCGTGGCGTACAATTTTCATATTTAATTATCTTAGCCTGTAGGCTACATCCAACCATTGTTTAATTATTAATATCAGTTGGGCGTCATGTTAGGACAACCCGATAACCTCACCATGGACAGTAGTCCTCCCGTACACATAAAGGTGCTCATTTCGCCAGAGGTCCGGAGGCCTGACTCACTTATGTCTCGTAAGACGTCCAAAAAGGCCGTAGCCACCTGATCCACGATCCAGTTTGGGCTCGTTGGATATAACCTGGAGCGGAATCCAATTAGGAAACCCCTCAGTGATCACAAATGCGAAACCAAGCAGTTCGTAAACTACCGGGATTCCTCTCCTCAATCTCATACCATCTCTCTCATAAAGTTTAAGATCTGCTCTTAGTCTTATGGAGAATATAATCTAGGTAATATTCATGTTCGAGATCCATGCTCTAGAGACCGACAATGTCGTGACTCGTTCCTAAGTGTTTTACTCAGGTTACCATATACTTAATATTAATACTATGGTATTATATCAAGTAACCGTCATGTCATCACAATAACGTATATGTAAGTTTATATAAGTCGATCTATAGTCGACGTAGTGTTAGCCCCGTAGGACGCCCGTGCATAAATAAATAATACAGTAACACTTAATCACATACATGTAACCACACACATAACACACAAGTTATATCAACCAAATCCGAGCCCAAGGAGCATCCTTAGGATAACCCGGATCAAACCCCTTTACATACCGTTCACCCTGATTGTATTACGGTGGAGTATGAATCAGCAAGATCCTATGCTCCGTGTAGTCTGCTAGCTCGTCAAGCGTCCTTGTCAGAAGTATACTCTAAACGGTAATAAAACTATAAGTCAGTCTCCATGACTAACTACATCCGGTATTTCCGAATAATAAGTAACCCCGACAGTTCACCCCTGTTTTCTACAGTTATTGTTACGGTTTTTCTAAAACAGTCGGCTTTGTTACTTAAAACTCGTACGTCATAATATTTCAACTGTTAAGTTTAATTCATTATATTCCTTAAATCTTATCCACCATTTAATATAGGTGTATAACCTATAGTTGCATGTATGCATGCATGATTATATTATGTTATATTTTTTTTGTATTGCATCACTCTCCCACCTTCCATTATAAAACAATGTATTATATAATCCATTTATCTTTAGCAAATAATATTTGCATCCAAAACTCATAACTTATAGTTCGTAACTATATTTTTTTTAAATAACCACCACCATTAAATCATATGGTTTCCAACCAAAATATATATCCACCTTATATACATTATTCTTGTGTATGTATATATTTACCACGTAGGTAATTCCCATGAGTTTAATAAACTCTTATATTTTATGTTACTTTCTATCATCTTTTATTAGATGATTATTCCCATTAGTTGTATTATATCATACAACTTATATTAAGATTATTATCCTGATATTATGTAACATTTTATGTTGTACAATTACAACTCCCAAGGTTTATTCCACAAATACCTTAGTTTATAAATCCCATTATTTATAGTTTGTCACATTCTTTAATGTGAATATCCTTCCTTATATTAATTCCATTAAACCACCTTAATACCATATAATTGTCATAACATTTATAACATAGTAGACCATAGTCTAAAATTCATTTTCCAACTCTTATTAATTCGGTATCGCCCTTGAATTTATTTAAATTCCCTTTTTGACCACATAACATTATGTAATGTCATACCATATACTAATATCATTTGATATGATATTTTTATTTCCTTTAACTTATAACCTATAGTTTTTATACAAAACTATTATATATTGCCTCATAGGCATATATATTAAACCTTATCCTTTTCCATAAACCATAGTTTCCTTTATTCACAAAATCTCCCCATCATTTATACCATGTTATATATACCATTTAATATAACATTTCTGACTTATAAAAGAGTATAACCTATGGTTATTTTTCTGTAAATTCCGAACAGCCCTTGTGCTATTCTATAATTGCCATTTGGCCCTATTTATAACATATAGTTTTACCATATCATTAAAACCATATATTATACACATATCTTAATAAATATTCTTATATAATTCTAAAAAATCTCCAAATTTCACCAAAGGGTTATAAATATCCTTATTAACCCATATACTTTCGGTATTTACCATTCCACCTTCTATATTTCTCCAAAGTGTCATAATGACATAATAACTATATATTTTACATATATAGTTTATTTTAATTCCAAAAACAACCCAATAAATTCTTAAAAATTCCTAATAGCCCATGGGTGTTTAAAATACCATTGTACACCCTTTATTTTTCGGTAATAACATATTTACCACATATGTTATAAAATTGTTACAATAACATACTTATCTTATTATAAAACCTTAAATAAGTTATCTAACTTATCTAATTTGGTCAAAACCTAGCATATGGTCAAGGTTGACCTCCTTATTATTTCCTTGACCACCAATTCCTTATAATTACGGTTTGCACCCATACTTTTCAAAAATTACCATTTAACCCCCAAAACTTTATAAAATCTTATAAACTTTATTTTAAATCCTTTTTACCTCTAATTTTTGGCCTTATTATTATAAAGCCCCTAAATTTAATTTAATTACACCTAATACCCCATTTCTTTTCGGTAATGCATTTTCACCACTTAAACTTAATTAAAAGCTTATAAATGCATAAATAAAATGGCCTAAAGTACATGGCCTTATTACAAACATTTGCTCACCAAATAAATTACACATAAATGTCCCAAAAATGCTTATGAATCTCGGCCTCACCACACACTTTTTATTTAATTACCAAACTTCCACATAATGTCTTAAATTTGACAATTATGCTTGTTTAATTAGTTATAAAATTTATTAAACCATTCCTTAATCACCTAAGGTCAAAATAAGACCTTAATATACTCTTCACTCATGGCATATATGTATAAATATGTATAAACACATATTAATATACCAAGTGTAGATTTAAGTGATTTATACCTTGATTTAGCTTAGATAAATCCTTGTTTGGATTCGGCCAGCCTAGGAAAAATTTCCAAAGCTTCTCTTACATGTTTTCAAACAGCAAACAAGGCCTAGTTAGTCTATAAGCAAGATCTAACCATAAGAAGTAATTTAAGTCATGAAAATCATGGATTTTTACCTTAGATCTTCAAGCTTGTTGTAGATCTACTTCGGCCCTATTTTTCCAGTAAAGAAAGAGTATCAAAACACTCTTAAAAACAAGGCACAAAACCGTGGGTAGTTAGCTTGGAAGATGGCTAAGTTTTACCTTGTTTAAGAGACCAAAAATGGTGTTTTTGGCTTGGATCTAGCTACTCCTTGTAGATCTTGGTATACCAACTGAATCCACATGAAAAGGAGAAGAAAATAAGGCTAGGGAACCAAGGTTTACAACCGAAATTTACAAGGAAGAAGAGATATGTGCTTAGAGCACATTTTTACCTTAAATGGTCAAGACTTGAACTTTCCTCCTTAGATCTTGTTATGGCCGAAACTAAACCTTACTTTAACCTCCAAAACACACTACATAGATGTATAGAAAAGGTTGGAGTCTAGATCAATGGAAAAAGGAAAGATAGATGAAGAAAATGGGCATTTTTATGCCTTAGAAGCTTACCTAGAGCATGAGCTCTCATCAATGGAGCTTGGAAGACTTACCTACGGTCAAGAGGAGCCAAAGAGAGCTCAAGGAAGGAGCAAACTCGGCTGGAATGGGCAAATGAAAGAGAATGATCTAAATTTGCCTTAAAGCACATTTTTCCTTATTTTATGTCTTTAATGATTTGATGACTCACCAATGACTGATTGGTGTTGATTATTGGAGGCTCAATCAGTGGAGACAAGAAGGAGGCAGCCGTCCATGATAGGAGAAGGTGGGTGCATGATTGAAACAAAATTGATTCAAAAATGAAGCTTAATGTTACTTAAATCAACTAGTGAAAGATGACTCATCACCCTTGTCTTGCTAGCCTTGGAAAGCACCGTATAATAAGGGGAAATGAGGCTCCAAAATCGGCTGGCTCACATGGGTAAGCAAGTGGTAAGCTACTTTTGTGTTTTAATATGTTAAAGTTCACTTTTTGTTATTTTATGTAAAAGTAAGGTGGTATATTTAATTGTCACATGGTATGTTAGGAGCCTTAATAATCTGATCTTATAAGGTCCATTTCGTGGTCAATGGTCAACATTGACCAACTTAGTCAATGTTGACCCAAACGGGCCCCACTTTAGGGTTTTATTAATATTTAATATTAAATTTGTAAAAATTCGTAAATTTATGGAATTAAATCCCTAATATGATATAATATGGTATTTTATCATATTTAAGGGTAATTATAACCTTTAGCCCATTTAAAACCAATTTAGAAGGCAATTACACAAAAACATGCTTTAAGGAGTTTTAGTGCACATTTTGTGTCGCAAGGTGTTTCTGAGCTCTGTTTTCTTTGAGAATAGTTGTTTTGTGTTCCTTACATGATATTTGATCATGGTATCCAATTTTATATCATTTAGAGGTCATTAGACCTTTAAGGTTTCTTAGAGCACATTTTTGCTCTACTTGACCTTGAAGCATGAAAGTGCTTTTTCTTTGTGTTGGAGTGTTGCCCAACAATTGTAATATGTTTAGTAATGTGTTACTATGCTTAGGGCAAAATTTTAGGTCCTAAGAAGTTCATTTGAGTATTTATTTACCCTAAACAGTCAAAGGGTGCAACATCTTGTTTTATGTTGACCACTGTCGTCCTCAGTTGACTTTTACGGCATGTTTAGGCCTTAATTAATGTGATTAGGTATTTAATCCATGTTTAATAAGTTTGGGGTATTTCTATCTACCCCCCTTAAAAAGACTTCATCCCGAAGTCTCTTAATCAAGTAGGTAAGTATATAGGAATGTATAACTACCCATTATTCCCATAATGTATATCTATGTGATATATCATTTACATACATCGTGTTGCGCTTATACAGCACATAGCCATCACTTTGTGGCGTTAGTTCAATCATATATGGATATAGGTGATCCATCAGCACCATTTTTTTCTATCAATTCTACAAACCCTGGCAACCTCTCCGAGGTGTCCATAACATACCATCATTCCACATTCCATATCTAATGATTCATTTCATATCTAGGCGATACCATATGTAATCATTCTATAAAGCAATATGAATACATATCACAAATAGCATAAGAAAAGTGTTACACACATGGTGTAAACACAACATTCATACAGGTATCTCGTAAGATACATACATACAAGTGTACATCACACACAAACAAACCAAACAACGCACGCCCCGCGTACCAATCATAACCAACAAAACCAATTCACTGTATGCCATGCATACGAAACAATTCACTGTATGCCATGCATACTAAACAAACAAACAAACCTCGTATGCCCCGCACACCACCAATTCTTCTTTTTTTTGTATGCAATGCATATGAAACAAACAAAACTTAGTGCACACACGTGCACAGCCAAGAGGCTCTACCGCCCTTAAAAAGGGTTACGCCCCGTACCCCACAAGTATACAACAGCCGCTCAACAAGGAGCGCTGGATACTTGGCTCTCAAGGAGTTCACCAACTCGTGGATTATCCTCAAATCAGAGAGACGGGTATGACTTTAGCCCTTCTGGGGCTCCACAATACATAAAGGTGAGGCACTGATCTACTCGTGCTCTCTCCCAAGTTCATTCTTATGGGCCCACTCACTCCGTATGAGGTGCAACCCATGAACATAGGCTCAGTTTGCCCCTTTTTTTCCATTGCTGTGTATCCTCTCATTTGGATCACTAGCATACATGCGTGTGTCTTTTCTCACTGATATTCAGCTTGAGGTGTAATATGACATTGGCTACTGTTAGTACTTAGTGCTCTTTGCACTTGTCTTGTAATACTAAGACATACCAGCCTATATGTACACGGAGATAACGACTGTCATCCGTGTCCCCTGGTGGTCATGTACCGGAGTAACACACTGTTGTAGTTCTTTTTTTTTTAATAATACACACTCGTGTTGATATCCATTGCATCTTCCTGTATTCCCACTAGATTAATAACTACACAAGTGCAATACCAAAACACTCAGTCCTACAGAGTGCAGAGGCGTAAACTCTCAGCAGCTAATATCTCATGAGTCAAACAGATAAGATGTGCGAATTATCCTGTGAGTGGTACATTCCAAATCCACTGTTCCTTGCTTAAGGTATCTGCTATTATATAGCTTTGTCTTTTATCCTCGCGTAATAACGCGTTTATGTCCATAACATCTGGTAGATTTCCTCTGGATTACAAGAATTTACTCGATCCTTATGAGGGTTCTACATATTTTTCGTCCATAATGGGTTTCCATGTTCTTTCTTCGGTTTCCTGTCCTTGAACTGTTTCTCTGTCTTCTCTGTATACTGTCCACTGTTCTCCGTTGAAGGTTTTTTTTTCTAGCCCATTGGTTTAACTGCGGCTCTTCTCGTCCACCTTCGAGGTAATATGTCTTACTGTCCGTAGTACGGAGTTGACTACTTCTCGTGTTCCTAACACTACTTGTCTACTTGCATGGGGTACCGTACTGATACATTACTACTTACCCGACTAACTCATAAATAAGTCTGTCAGGCCCACATGCTCCTAATGGAGTGCGGTCGTCCCATGTCTCGTTTAGTAAACTGGTAATGTCTGTCACACGGTTATAGTGAAGTATTCTGTTGTCAATCTCCCTTTGATGGATATCCTCTTTTTTTTTTTTTTTTTGTCCTTCTCTTCTTCTTTTGTGTTTTGTTTTTTTTCCTTCTCTCTTTTTTTTGGTTCCTGTTATTGGTTATCTTGTAATAAGTGCTATTGCCTTAGTGGCATCGGTGGTAATCGTGTCATAAACCATAAGCCATAACGCAGGCTTTTAAGTAAAAATCTGTGCTATATTTAGCAAACTTGGTTCTCCTTATTCGATCTCATTGAGTACAACACATATTCCTTTTCTCCCTGTTTTTTTTCCTGGTCATATCTCATCCATAGTTCATATTTGTTCCCTCATCCGTTTAATTGGATGTATTGCAGATTGCATAATAGCTTGAGCAACTTGGCTCTTCACTTCCCAACCATCCTCACTGACGGTGGTGCGTCTACAAAGGGTATGCTTGTCCATAAGGACTAAACATTCATCACTGGTAGTGATTAGCATTAAATGCGGGTATACTCTGATGGTATTTGGCTAATAAGCCATGTCTGAAAATTCTCGGACGTTTAACTGGTGTGGTTTACAGTCATAGTGGCTGTATAATTTGTCCAGTTGCAGTGGTTGGACTAACGGTCCTTCCAAAGTTGCATAGGTTTCTAATTTGAAGGTTTGTATGAAAAGTTTGAAAAATTTTTTTATATAAAAGATTAAAAAGTAGTAGTTGTTGCAGTTGCTGTTGCTGTTGCTGTCGCTGCACTTGCTGTAGCAAGTACGCAAGGCAGATGGAAATTTCAGTGGTTTAATTGTCATAGCGCTTGCATTAGCAAGTGAGCCATGCAGGTGGAAATTCTGGTTCAGTAATTCCCGGTCTCATTGACTCTGCGTCATAGAGTATAGCTACATGATAATGTAAGCTTAAACATCCTGTTTATATATATAATATTCCGTCAAGATTTCCAAAGTCACTCGCATCGAGTCCACAAAACTAGTCTCCAAAGTCATACACAAAAAGGCGAGTGGTCAATGACACACTCCCACATATTCATAACATGTTTCTGTCTAAGATCCCAAGTAAGTACATATCACAGTAAGTAAAGTCTTCCACCAGTGGTCTCATGGAGTTAGGGTACTCATGCCCTATCTACTCCCTTGCCTTTATAAGCTCCAGCATCAGTAGATGTCTGGCCATCCTGATCGCCTCGTGGTACTCCAGATCCTCCAGCTGAGGTCTTCTGAGTATTCTTTGGTGGCCTGTAATTACGGCTCTCTGGGTTCATCCAGCACTCGAATTCCCTATGGCCCTCTTTGTGGCAGCACCGACACTCGACTTTGCGGCCTTCGCAGTCGACCCCAGGATGGTCCTTCCCATAACGCTTACAGTAAAAATGGCGCTGGGGCTGTCCGGTGCCTAATGGTAGTATTTAAGTTTAAGTTAAACTCTGATAATATAAAGGTTAAGATTACATTTGAATTTAAGAGGTAGGTGTTCTCACCTTTAGGAGGTGCAGAACTCAAAGGCTTAGCATCAATAGTTGGGCCGGTCAACTGAAGGATGGGCTCTTTCCCCTTCTTTCCCTGGTGACCCTGCTGCCCTTTCTTTGGAAAGAATTTCCTGTTCAAGGTTTCGGGTCAGCATTCATAAGAAATTTAATATGATAAACAATTTAGAGTGGGATAAGTCCTTACTTTCCCTTTTTCTGGCCATCGCCTGAAGATGCTCCTCCACCCTCAGACTCTCCCTCCGGGTTCTTCCTTTTCTTTGCCCCGAGAGTCTCTTCCCGAGTCTGGAGCATTAGCTCCGTCCTCGAGGCAGCATCGTAACACTCCTGGAATCTCATCGGTAAGTTCTCACAACGTTAAACGGTACTGTAGTAAGTAAAGGATTTATGGCATTCATGTTAATACCTGGATGGTAGTGTAGAGGGTAGCACCCATCGCCATTTGGATGCGAAATAATAGCCCTCCCCGGAACTTCTCGATCTTTACGGTCTCCGAGTAATCCACACCGGGGATGAAGTCCAGCAGACCAATGAACCGAGCGTAATACTCATCCACGGTCAGACCTTCTTGGGTCAATATCTTAAACTCGTGGCGCTTCTTCTGTTTGAGATGTGCTGGGTAGTACTTCCCTCTCAGCAATTCTACAAAGGCAGCCCACAAAAAGTCGGGCGTAGCTAGGTGCTGGTCCTTGACCAACCTCCACCAAGTGCTAGCTGCATCCTTCAGATGGAAAGCAGCAATGGCGACCTTCTTGTCGTCCGGTACCTGTAAGGCTTCATATGCCTTCTCATGTTCAACAATGTAATGCTCCAAAGCTACGGGGTCTGGTTCCCCTGAATATGTAGGTGGTCGGGTCTCAGTAACTGACTTCAGCCAGTTTGTTTCCCTGGGTTGTGGCGGGTGGGCTGGTGCTCCTCCTATCTGAGTACCCAGCTGTGCAAGAACGGCTGCAACCGTCTCAGCAACTCCTGGAATGCCGGGGTCACCGCCTCCACCTCTTCCAGTACCACGCCCTCTAGTTCCCCCAGACATCTGAAGTACAGTATGTCACATAAATATTCGATAAATTACCGTACACAACCAGTAGATATTGAATTGCCTTAAAGGCTATCCTACCACGCAACTTGCGTTACTAGACACAATATCTCTTAAGACGAATCGTCTCGTACCTCCCAAATGTTTCCCATAATTTCCCAAGTCCTAAGCTCACTGTCTTAACCTATTTCCTCGTCATCAGAGCGGTACTCCCCTCTGATACCACTTTTGTAACACCCCTCTCCATAATCACGATATAATCCCCCACGTAGCAATAAATAAAACGTCTCGCAGCGGAAAAAAAATAACAATTACAAAACTCACTCGGGTGTCACCGGCCATTACTCGCCCATGCGAGCAACGAAGCCAAACTACAACCAACTTCCAACATAAACAAATTGCTAACCGCCGTGATAACGAGAAACTCCTATACATCATACTAAGTCCATAAATCATAAACATCGACAAGTGAGCGTCTACCCAAACCTGAATATACATAACCTTACCATAAAAACAATTCACCATCTTCATTGCTATACAACATCTCCATGTGTGGTAACAAAAGTAAAACTCCAATTACCCTGTTCCTGCTCTTCGGCTACGACAATGATCAACAACCTGAAATGGTGTAGTATCAGCGATAGACGCTGAGTATGCCGGGCCAGGACCCTAATGGTCACTTGTCATTTTAACCATCTTATTATTAGATTGGTTTCATGCTTTTACCATTTTACAGTTATAAGCAATACTGTAATAAACATGTATAATATACAAAACCATCCATCCAAACACCCATAAACATTTAACCATCCATCCAATCCAAACCGTCATAGAATATTTCAAACAACATTTGTATATCGAACGTATCGAGTATTAAAAACATATTGTACAATGTACAATCGCCGTAGCGTTCACCATCCTTTTTTTATTTAATTTAACTTGGCCTTCAAGGCCCCATCCATATGTACAATGTACATTCGCCGTGGCGTACAATTTTCATATTTAATTTATCTTAGCCTTGTAGGCTCCATCCAACCATGTTTAATTATTAATATCAGTTGGGCGTCATGTTAGGACAACCCGATAACCTCACCATGGACAGTAGTCCTCCCGTACACACAAAGGTGCTCATTTCGCCAGAGGTCCGGAGGCCCCTGACTCACTTATGTCTCGTAAGACGTCCATAAAAAGGCCGTAGCCACCTGATCCACGATCCAGTTTGGGCTCGTTGGATATAACCTGGAGCGGAATCCAATTAGGAACCCCTCAGTGATCACAAATGCACAACCAAGCAGTTCGTAAACTACCGGGATTCCTCACCTCAATCTCATACCATCTCTCTCATAAAGTTTAAGATCTGCTCTTAGTCTTATGGAGAATATAATTTATTAACCAGCGGCCCAATGGGTCACGCATACCTAGAAGTAATCTAGGTAATATTCATGTTCGAGATCCATGCTCTAGAGACTGACAATGTCGTGACTCGTTCCTAAGTGTTTTACTCAGGTTACCATATACTTAATATTAATACTATGGTATTATATCAAGTAACCGTCATGTCATCACAATAACTTATATGTATGTTTATATAAGTCAATCTATAGTCGACGTAGTGTTAGCCCCGTAGGACTCCCGTGCATAAATAAATAATGCAGTAACACTTAATCACATACATGTAACCACACACATAACACACAAGTTATATCAACCAAATCCGAGCCCAAGGAGCATCCTTAGGACAACCCGGATCAAACCCCTTTACATACCGTTCACCCTGATTGTATTACGGTGGAGTATGAATCAGCAAGATCCTATGCTCTGTGTAGTCTGCTAGCTCGTCAAGCGTCATTGTCAGAAGTATACTCTAAACGGTAATAAAACTATAAGTCAGTCTCCATGACTAACTACATCCGGTATTTCCGAATAATAAGTAACCCTGACAGTTCACCCCTGTTTTCTACAGTTATTGTTACGGTTTTTCTAAAACAGTCGGCTTTGTTACTTAAAACTCGTACGTCATAATATTTCAACTGTTAAGTTTAATTCATTATATTCCTTAAATCTTATCCACCATTTAATATAGGTGTATAACCTATAGTTGCATGTATGCATGCATGATTATATTATGTTATATTTTTTTTGTATTGCATCACTCTCCCACCTTCCATTATAAAACAATGTATTATATAATCCATTTATCTTTAGCAAATAATATTTGCATCCAAAACTCATAACTTATAGTTCGTAACTATATTTTTTTTAAATAACCACCACCATTAAATCATATGGTTTCCAACCAAAATATATATCCACCTTATATACATTATTCTTGTGTATGTATATATTTACCACGTAGGTAATTCCCATGAGTTTAATAAACTCTTATATTTTATGTTACTTTCTATCATCTTTTATTAGATGATTATTCCCATTAGTTGTATTATATCATACAACTTATATTAAGATTATTATCCTGATATTATGTAACATTTTATGTTGTACAATTACAACTCCCAAGGTTTATTCCACAAATACCTTAGTTTATAAATCCCATTATTTATAGTTTGTCACATTCTTTAATTTGAATATCCTTCCTTATATTAATTCCATTAAACCACCTTAATACCATATAATTGTCATAACATTTATAACATAGTAGACCATAGTCTAAAATTCATTTTCCAACTCTTATTAATTCGGTATCGCCCTTGAATTTATTTAAATTCCCTTTTTGACCACATAACATTATGTAATGTCATACCATATACTAATATCATTTGATATGATATTTTTTTCCTTTAACTTATAACCTATAGTTTTTATACAAAACTATTATATATTGCCTCATAGGCATATATATTAAACCTTATCCTTTTCCATAAACCATAGTTTCCTTTATTCACAAAATCTCCCCATCATTTATACCATGTTATATATACCATTTAATATAACATTTCTGACTTATAAAAGAGTATAACCTATGGTTATTTTTCTGTAAATTCCGAACAGCCCTTGTGCTATTCTATAATTGCCATTTGGCCCTATTTATAACATATAGTTTTACCATATCATTAAAACCATATATTATACACATATCTTAATAAATATTCTTATATAATTCTAAAAAATCTCCAAATTTCACCAAAGGGTTATAAATATCCTTATTAACCCATATACTTTCGGTATTTACCATTCCACCTTCTATATTTCTCCAAAGTGTCATAATGACATAATAACTATATATTTACATATATAGTTTATTTTAATTCCAAAAACAACCCAATAAATTCTTAAAAATTCCTAATAGCCCATGGGTGTTTAAAATACCATTGTACACCCTTTATTTTCGGTAATAACATATTTACCACATATGTTATAAAATTGTTACAATAACATACTTATCTTATTATAAAACCTTAAATAAGTTATCTAACTTATCTAATTTGGTCAAAACCTAGCATATGGTCAAGGTTGACCTCCTTATTATTTCCTTGACCACCAATTCCTTATAATTACGGTTTGCACCCATACTTTTCAAAATTACCATTTAACCCCCAAAACTTTATAAATTTTATAAACTTTATTTTAAATCCTTTTTACCTCTAATTTTCGGCCTTATTATTATAAAGCCCCTAAATTTAATTTAATTACACCTAATACCCCATTTCTTTTCGGTAATACATTTTCACCACTTAAACTTAATTAAAAGCTTATAAATGCATAAATAAAATGGCCTAAAGTACATGGCCTTATTACAAACATTTGCTCACCAAATAAATTACACATAAATGTCCCAAAAATGCTTATGAATCTCGGCCTCACCACACACTTTTTATTTAATTACCAAACTTCCACATAATGTCTTAAATTTGACAATTATGCTTGTTTAATTAGTTATAAAATTTATTAAACCATTCCTTAATCACCTACGGTCAAAATAAGACCTTAATATACTCTTCACTCACGGCATATATGTATAAATATGTATAAACACATATTAATATACCAAGTGTAGATTTAAGTGATTTATACCTTGATTTAGCTTAGATAAATCCTTGTTTGGATTCGGCCAGCCTAGGACAAAATTTCCAAAGCTTCTCTTACATGTTTTCAAACAGCAAACAAGGCCTAGTTAGTCTCCAAGCAAGATCTAACCATAAGAAGTAATTTAAGTCATGAAAATCATGGATTTTTACCTTAGATCTTCAAGCTTGTTGTAGATCTACTTCGGCCCTATTTTTCCAGTAAAGAAAGAGTATCAAAACACTCTTAAAAACAAGGCACAAAACCGTGGGTAGTTAGCTTGGAAGATGGCTAAGTTTTACCTTGTTTAAGAGACCAAAAATGGTGTTTTTGGCTTGGATCTAGCTACTCCTTGTAGATCTTGGTATACCAACTGAATCCACATGAAAAGGAGAAGAAAATAAGGCTAGGGAACCAAGGTTTACAACCGAAATTTACAAGGAAGAAGAGATATGTGCTTAGAGCACATTTTTACCTTAAATGGTCAAGACTTGAACTTTCCTCCTTAGATCTTGTTATGGCCAAAACTAAACCTTCCTTTAACTTCCAAAACACACTACATAGATGTATAGAAAAGGTTGGAGTCTAGATCAATGGAAAAAGGGAAGAAAAATGAAGAAAATGGGCATTTTTATGCCTTAGAAGCTTACCTAGAGCATGAGCTCTCATCAATGGAGCTTGGAAGACTTACCTACGGTCAAGAGGAGCCAAAGAGAGCTCAAGGAAGGAGCAAACTCGGCTGGAATGGGCAAATGAAAGAGAATGACCTAAATTTCCTTAAAGCACATTTTTCCTTATTTATGTCTTTAATGATTGATGACTCACCAATGACTGATTGGTGTTGATTATTGGAGGCTCAATCAGTGGAGACAAGAAGGAGGCAGCCATCCATGATAGGAGAAGGTGGGTGCATGATTGAAACAAAATTGATTCAAAAATGAAGCTTAATGTTACTTAAATCAACTAGTGAAAGATGACTCATCACCCTTGTCTTGCTAGCCTTGGAAAGCACCGTATAATAAGGGGAAATGAGGCTCCAAAATCGGCTGGCTCACATGGGTAAGCTACTTTTGTGTTTTAATATGTTAAAGTTCACTTTTTTATTTTATGTAAAAGTAAGGTGGTATATTTAATTGTCACATGGTCTGTTAGGAGCCTTAATAATCTGATCTTATAAGGTCCATTTCGTGGTCAATGGTCAACATTGACCAACGTAGTCAATGTTGACCCAAACGGGCCCCACTATAGGGTTTTATTAATATTTTAATATTAAATTTGTAAAAATTCGTAAATTTCTGGAATTAAATCCCTAATATGATATAATATGGTATTTTATCATATTTAAGGGTAATTATAACCTTTTAGCCCATTTAAAACCAATTTAGAAGGCAATTACACAAAAACGTGCTTTAAGGAGTTTTAGTGCACATTTTGTGTCGCAAGGTGTTTCTGAGCTCTGTTTTCTTTGAGAACAGTTTTGTTGTGTTCCTTACATGATATTTGATCATGGTATCCAATTTTATATCATTTAGAGGTCATTAGACCTTTAAGGTTTCTTAGAGCACATTTTTGCTCTACTTGACCTTGAAGCATGAAAGTGCTTGTTCTTTGTGTTGGAGTGTTGCCCAACAATTGTAATATGTTTAGTAATGTGTTACTATGCTTAGGGCAAATTTTTAGGTCCTAAGAAGTTCATTTGGGTATTTATTTACCCTAAACAGTCAAAGGGTGCAACATCTTGTTTTATGTTGACCACTGTCATCCTCAGTTGACTTTTACGGCATGTTTAGGCCTTGATTAATGTGATTAGGTATTTAATCCATGTTTAATAAGTTTGGGTATTTCAGACTCAATCCAAGACCATAGAGATGGTCAAAGTGCTTTGGTCAAACCATGGTGTAGAGGAAGCTACATGGGAGACCAAGGAAGAGATGAACAAGAATACCCTCATCTCTTTGAGTCAGGTATGAGTTAATTGCCTAGTCAATTACGAGGTTGTAATATTCTTTTAAGGGGGGTAGACTACAATACCCATAATCATTATGGTTATTAAATTATTATGGTTAGTGATATGTTGAACACCTTAGCGTAAGGTAGCTAGCTAGAAAACGATTAGTGGATTATTAGACATTGGTTAGTAGTGTGACTTCGAGCTTCGAGGACGAAGCTTTATCTTAAGGGGAAAATGATGAAATACCCCTAAAATTTTAGAATACAAATATTATAAATATTACAAATATATGTGATAAATATCATGCACATTATATAGTTTATAAGTATGTTATGTTATTTACTCGTATATTATAAAGTTACAAGCATATCATATAGATTGCAAGTATATTATGTAGTTTACGAGTATATTATTATTTACGAGCATATTATATAGTATTTAACAAAGAATTCATTTTAATTAAATTAACCCGTTTTCAAAGTACAAGTCAGTTGTGATTTTTAATGTCGTAATAGTAATAATCGTATTTTTCTGGTTGATTTAGTGTATTTATTTATTAGAAATGAAGTTATGATAATAATGTTATGATTCAAACGATACCAATGATTTTACTATATTAAATGAGTCAGTTTAATTGATCAGTTTTATTCTTTGGTATTCTTCACATTATGTAATGAATCATTTCTAACTTTCAGTATTTCCTATTTTATTTATTAAGCAACTCTCAACCTTCCAGATTTCCTAGCTTTTGGTTTCCAATAATCTGTCCCACTAATTTAATTTAATATAAACAGTTCGTATTCTATATTCCTTCAGTTTCCCCTCTACCTCTTTTAACCCCTGTCATATTACTCAGTTTGTTTGTCCAACATATCCCTCTGCGTCTCTGTCAACTCTCACACTTCCTCTACTGGACAGAAAGAGAAAAGTTTCCTATACTTCCATCCTGCTCTCGATCAAACTCAGAAACAAAAAAAGGTTAATTTTGTTTATGTTCATTGTCTTATCTATCTCATCTCTTTTACTTCCCTTTCTGCCGCTCTGACTCGGTTGAAACAAAAAAAAAGGTACTGATCATCTGTCTATTGGTCTGTCTCTTCTTGCATAGAACACAGGAAAAAAAAATTCCCTCTCACTCACCCGTACTACTATTTCTTCCCTCTAAGTATTGTCTGATGTAAAAAAAAAATGCTTCCTTTCAGTAGTCTCCCCTCTCACTCGCACAGGTAACAAAAAAGAAGTCTACCTACACTGTGTTATTACCCCCGTACACAAGGGAAAAAAAATTTTTCTCCCTCACTCAGCCCCCTCTCTCTCTGTGAAATACCCCGAACTTAAATATAAGGATTAAAATTTATCTCATATGTATTTAAGGGCCTAATGGTACCCAATTAATACTAGTAAGGAAAAATAAATCCAAAAGAAATAAAGAAACGCTTAAAAAGCGAAAAACGCTAAATAAGCGTTAAATAACCATAGGAGGTATGAGACCTCGGTTAGCGTATTATAAGGATTCTAAAGGCTTAATTAAGTCTAAATAAATATTAGGGAACAAATCCCGAAAAAACGGATCCTTAAAATGGATTAAAAACACTAATGAACGTTAAAGCGCGTTTTTCGAGGTAACCGGGAAAACGTGACTTTAAGCGGGTCAAATAGACTCGTAACAATTTTGGTCAACTAAATAATCATTAATAAATATTAGTGAAGCTTTAGAACCAATAAAATCAATAAAACGAGAGATTAGTAAAAACTGTCAAAAACGGGAAGTTGTGGGGTAGAAACATAAATAACCAAAACTTATGTGCCCAATAATGTAAAAAGAAATTCAAAACCCACATGGGGCTGGGGTCTGTCCGATTTGGTACCCCTCTCTCACACTATTAATTCTCTTTTTCATTTGCAAAAAAAAAAACAAAAGCAATAAAAGAAAACATAAAGCAACATTACCCCCTCACCACACTCTCTCCTATCTTATTCTTCTTCACTCACGTGTAGCAGCCTCACTCCCCCACTCTCTGAATTTTTTCCCCTTCTTCTTCCCCAAGCATGCGACATTAATGGAGAAAGGAGCAAACACATAAAAACCTCACCTTCTCTCCTCTTGTAACCCACTCAAATCTCTTCCAAAAATTACAAAAATTACACCATTGTAATCCTCTCACCAAGAGCTACGTTTCTATCTTTCCAAAATTCGAAAACACACATTTTCGTTTTTTGGGTATACCCCATTTGGAGCTTCAAGACCACCATTAGAACCACCTCATTCTCCTTGTTCTTGTGAGGTAAAAATCTTCTCGAAAACTCCATCTTTTCTTGTCTTATGGGCAAAACGAATTTGGGCTAAAACCTTGTTTGGTTCCTCTTGTACCCAGCCGATTTTGGCACTCTTGGAAGGTGGGAAACATTATTCTTGAGCTATCTCAAACAGCACTTATACTCTTGTAAGGTAAAGAAACTTCTAAACCCTAAAACTTACATTAAGAGCTTAAATAATGGTTAGGGTTAGTTTAGTATTGAATGGTGTATTTATGAATGGGGTATAATGTTAGATTGGTTGAGATACCAAAACCGGTGAGAAGAGGAAAGAGAGAAAGAAGGAAGGAACAAGAGGAAGAAAGAAAACTAGAAGGAGAAACAAGGTAAGAATGCTCTTTTGTGTAGCTTGGTATATATATGTATGTAACAGATTTTAGAAGGTTTGAATTTAGTAATGAAAATGGTATTGAGTAGTAGAGTAATGTATAAGAGAATGTAAGTGTTTTAAACCCTTAAAGGACATTTAAAAACTTTACAAACAGATTGGGAATGAGATGTTGAGTGCAGGAATTTTTAAGGTTGTTTAGTGTGGTATTTTGTGTATGAGAATGGGTATATTGTGGATTATGAACAGGTGGTATGGATCAATTATGTGAGTGAAACCATGTGGAGAATGTTAAAAATATGGGGAGACTATGTCAAATTTTATCTAGGAATTTGAGGACTTAAGTGTTCAAGATGAGAGAACAACCTAGGTGGTGACTAGGTGTATGTGGAGAGTATAATGGGAGTGGTTTAGTAGCTTGTAACAGATTTGGATATGGTTTGTTAATGGGATGTAACTAGGAAGTGAATTGATGTATTTTGGATACTAGGAGTAGCATTAGTTGAGGAAGTAATGGAGGTTAGAAGTTGAGTGAAAAAACTGTAGCAAAGGGAGAATGAAAACTGATGCAAGTGTTGGGAAGAAGTGATGAAAATTTGTGTAAGTAAATGTAGAAATGAGTAAGGAGTTTAGAGCATGATTAAGGAGTGTTTTAAGGTGTTTAAACATGTGAAACATGTGAAAAGATTGTGGAATGAGTGGAAAAAAATTGGGGTGAATTTGGAGTCCAAAATGAGTAGAAAAACGCTTTTAAAAACAGGTTCTGTTGTGGACCGCCCCTATGGACCGCCCCTGTGGGGAGGTCCAGTCGAATTCTGCTGGACGGATTCGTTTCTGTCTCGGACCGCCCTAGGGACCGCCCCACAGGGGAGGTCCGGTGCAGAGAAGATAAAAAAAAAAAATTGGTTTCTGTCTCGGACCGCCCCTACGGACCGCCCCACAGGGGAGGTCCAGTCGAAATCCCAGGCCGGATGGCTTCTGTCTCGGACCGCCCCTAGGGACCGCCCCACAGGGGAGGTCCGGTCAAAAAAAAAATTAAGGGCTTAAGCAGTAAACCATAGGGAGAATAATGGTGGTAAAGAGAAAATAATATACCCATAAGAACCTAAGAAAATGAGCTTAGGAAATGATGTGAAGTAAATGATTTTAGAATTAAGTAAGAAATCTAAAGAACTAGTAATGGTACATTGGGAAAACATAAAGGATGAAACGTGTTGGGTTACCCATAGAGAATTAACCACTCGATCACATGTATGTTATAGGACTTGGATTGTGAACACCGGAGGAAAGTTGGATACAAGTACAACGGTGAACGGTATGATTTCTTCATGCCCTGTATCCTAATCTGGTTACCCCGATTTGTGTGCTTATTTGACCACCTAAATAAGATAAATGCATGAATCGGACTATACTACGCTTACCTGTGCTTGACTTATGTTGGCTTGATATTTATTGTCTTGAGCACTAGTTTGTATAATTCATGAAATATGTGAATGATGGAATGGTATTCGAACCTCGTATTGTACTTGTGTAATGTATTGTACCTCGTATGAATGTGTATATGTATTGTATTTTGTGGCTTGGACATTGACTTGTGCTAATTCCTAACTATCTAACTCCTAACTTAAGTGAGTAAATTGGAATGAGTACAAGTCCGATATAGCTTCGGCCACGCGTGAGGATGCGGAGTCACAAGAGGTTGGCTGCAATTCCTGACTCTTAAACTGGTCCGCGGCCCAAATCCCTTAAATGGGTAGCATCCCGGATTAGTGAGTCAAGTAAATCCCGGAGGTGGGACGGTGTAGTCCCCAGGGCCGGAGGTCCCGACGACTTAACTTGAGTAAGAGTAAGAGTAAGTAAGTATGGATCCGTAAGTATGTATGAGTATGTATGGTATGAAGTAACGAGTAAAAGAGTAATCTCCACCCGATTAACCCGGGTGGACCAATGAAGCTAACAAGAATTGTATTTGTGTATGTAATGGTAGTGTATTCGGAAGAGGTAAGTATGTATGGTTTATATTGTCTCCTTGTATGAATGAATTATATGTATGTATGTGTGTAAGTATTATGTATGTGTGTAAGAGCATGTATGCATGTATGCTTGTATGAAAATGAACCGCATGTATTCGACCAAGTGGTCGGCGTACCCTCACTAGTACGCGGGGTATGCGGTTATCATGCTCGGCGAAAGCTGACCCCTTCGGGGGACATTTTTTAGTGTGCAGGTACCCGAAGCGAATATGGTCAAGGAAGAGACCGGAGGCACACCCTGTATTGGAAGTAAGTAGTGTGAGGAACGGGTAGTAAGTAGTCTCTTAGTGAGTATGTATGAACTTTGAAGAGATAGTACATTGTATAAGGATCTTAGTAAACTCGGTATGTAGATTATATTGTATTGTACTTGGAGTATTGTATTGAATGGAGATGTAGTAGCATTTGGTAAATGGAAATGCATTGTAGATTTGTAGTACTCGGGATTCCGGTCCATCAGACCGATGCTGTATGTAGAATAGTAGCCTTGTTAGTCACGTGGGTGACTAACGGCATTGTATCACCCATTGTATGAAGTATATCCGCTGCGTGATCTGATGAGTAAGGAGATTGGACGGTAAGCATGTATTAATGGTAGGGGTGTTACAAAAAGTGGTATCAGAGCGAAGTATCGCTCTGATGACTGGAAATACCGAGTTTAGGAATACCGAGTTAGGAATTAGAAGCTTAGGGCTATGGGCTGAGTGATAGCATTAGAGAGATGCTAGTTAGGAACCCGGTGAGTACCGGATACCTACAATACCAGTCCCGCCCGCCGCAAACCCCACTGTATAACTTGGGAAAGGACGCCAGAGAGGAAAAGTCTTCTCATACTCGGGGAAAACCCGATCTGGCATTGTGAAGCAATCACACGGTAAACAAGAACCTGACACATGGTAGATTCCAAGAACTGGAAGTCCCGGAGATGGATCCCGGTTGAACCACAACACCGCACGTAATAGCGGTAGATGAGCACTCCAACCACGAGGAGGCTAACTTACAACAGCATGGGGCGACTGCTTAGCAGTCGCGAACCTAGCTAGTCAACCAACAGCAGGAAAGAAGCACTAACCGTGCAACGGAATGGAAAAGGGAGCAGTAACGGAACCCGAGACACAAGTCTACGGGATAGTGACACTTGAATAATACCACAACGGTATGCTAGCTGACTAAGGACATAGTCGGAGCGGTTAACTCCAAACTACGACGCCATAAGGTTGCAATACCTGGCCAATATAGCTCAGACAACTACAAGAACAACCATGAGATAAACCAATAGGACTACAAGCGTAGTGCCTAAACAAGGAAGGCTCAGTAACCACCACAAATGTGTGGGAACGAGCCACAAGGAGCGACACTAAACCAAATAGAACGGGAACCTCCAAGGAGTGGAGGAGTACCCAGATCTACGACAGCCATGTCTAGACCACCAAGAAGCTACCTAAAGGAGCGAGTACATCAATTATAGATCAATAAGACCGAGGGATCGCCAACAAGACTAAAAACACAATGGAAACCCTACCGATTGGTAAGGATTACCAAAAACCACCAGTACCACGCACTTGCCACGGCAAGTGCAGTAAAGACAGAGATATGTAAAGGGACACTAACACGTCACAAGTACATAGTAATGTACGGTGACTGTAACGAAACAACCACAGGATCACACATCCTAACAACCAGACGTATGGAACCTTGGAAAGGCCTAACGGCCCGACCATTGTATTTAGAACATACCAGTCAGCGAGAGGCTAGACTTGGTCAAGACCTCAAACATGGCTATGCCATGGAGATTTCTTTTAACACCGAACCATTGTTTTAAAACCCAAAATTTTCTTTCCAAAACCACAACCTCTTTTAAAACCTTGGATTTTAAAACCAACCAACAGCATTACGGTGAGTATCATGGGATGATACAAGAGGAGTTGACAACAGAATACTTCACCTAGGCGTGTGACGAACACTACGAGTACCCGCTACGGGATGTGGGACAACCGCACTCCGAAGGAGCTTGCGGGCCCGACATATAGTTGGGTAAGTGGTAACGTATCAATATGGTACCCCACGTATGTATACATGTAGTGTGTGACACGGGAAGTAGTCAACTCCGTTCTACGGACCATGAGTGAGTTCAAACCAGAACACTGGACACCACGACCTCAGAGACTCAGTTAAGGAACAAGATAAGGACTCAGAGAATCCATCTGAAGATGAGGAATAAGAACTAGGAAGTGCAAAAAGCACAGACTAATATAGACATTGGATATGTCTCAAACCAACAATACCTAGCTGGAGATATACCCAGCCTAAACACATGAAGGCGTTGCCTAACGTGAACCACAATGCTCAACAAACGGGGCGGAATTCCCAAGAGCAATCACAAGACTACTACGGAGCACAACCCATCATTGGAGAGGATATAACCTAGTCAAGCACTAGGAGCAAGCGTAAACAGTCTACCCAAGAACGGGAGACGTCATAACCCAAAAGGGAACTCAAGTACAATACCATAAGACGGTATAGAGGACAACACATAAACATTAGCCGGATGTAACGGCAGCTACCAACACCAGGAGCGATCCTTGAAGGGTGTCTGCGTTAGCAACAGTTGAACACAGCGAATGATAAGCACGAAAGTTAGAACGAACACTCGGTCAGGACCGAAGGGATTTCACTTAACAGGAAATGCCCTAAATACTGAGAGGCACCTATTAACACCGGATTGCCTAAAGGCCTCCTATGAACGGAAGCGTGATGCCACGACTTACCATGGAGCCCAATAATACCTCCAACCTGTGACAGTATACATGGAGTGGAAACATGTATAAGCAGCTTGCAAAGAGCATAGCTTGCAGCAATATGGCTCTAAAGCCATAAACCTGATGCGTTGTGTAACCTTAAAACGGTTGTAAAACCCACACCATTACTAACAAGACTTGCAAGAAATATTGCCTCACACGACAAGAAATCAACAACTGGACCATCAATTCCAAACCCAACATCCTGAGTGGCTTGGAGTAATGGCCAACTCAATGTCACTGTCACTAGGCACCAGCCTAGTATACAGTTGAAGTTTTAATTACCCTTCTGTAGCTGTAGCACAGGAGGCATAAGAATCAGGATAACGCCAAATTGGCCTAGTCCACATTTGGACACTACAAGAAACCCAAGGGAAGGTACCCCTCGTTAGCCAAAGACCACCAATGTGGTGAAGATGTGAACCCTTGGAAAGGCTTCCATCTATTATAACAATAAGCCTACGCTTATAAATATTGTCAAGGGGCGATGGAAAAAGGAAATGAGATTTTCCAAACCATTACGACTTAAGGAGTAAGCATACTCCATATGCACTCAAGCATGTGGTGAACCGTTGTAAACACCAATATGATAACCTGGACATGAGACCTATGAGTGGAGACAACCCCTCAACGAGAGCTTTCACTTGTCAGTGATAGAATACCCTCCAATTGGAGAACGGACCAGAAAACCCTTGAAGTTTCGTGGGATGTCCTGGTAATATACTTACAAGCAAAACTACACAGCCAGAGCCTAAACCAATGCTCAGCTTTGGGAGGACAGTAATTGTCAAAAACAATCAATGTGAGTGCACGTTGCACATCACGAATGACCAACGCTCAAGAGAGCTTGTAACCGGTAAATTGCTTTATCCTTGGTCAACCAAATACTTGGTAAATTGTATCACAAATGATGATAGAATGTGAGGTAAGTTAACCTACACATAAAACCTAAGTGGAATAAGACACCTCCACATTGGGAAGATAATAAGATTGTCGTATGCTACGACAACCGTCATACACACAAACACAGGAAACTCCTAGTGTATTTACACCATAAGGAAATGGTGACAATGACAATGTCACTAAGTAAAAAGGAACTACCACAGTAACAGAAACAGTAAAAGCAATGTTGTACAATGAGTAAGAATACGGTGCGCAATAAGCGACCGCTATGAGGAAGTAGTTAAGCAATAACACGGAGTATAAGTATGAGATGACACCCAAAAATATTCCTTCCTATCACATAAGTGACTTACTGTCAAGCGTTTACGCCTCTGCACTCTGTATGACTGAGTGTTTTGGCATTGCACTTGTTCAGCTAATGATCTAATGAGATGGTTAGGGATATGGAGAATGTAAACCGTAGTAAATCCTTCCTTTCACCACAAACACGGCATAAGCCAGCTAAGCAAGCTTAGCAACAAACCGTGCGGCCTAAGGCCAAAGAAGCACGAAGAGTGTAACACACACTAACAGTCACAGATGTGAATTCCAATGGAATAAAAGGCGAAAGGAGACTTAAGAAAGTCACTAGGACCGACGCATATCAATGCAAGGTCATACAAGTAAAGAACACTTGTACTGAACCAGGAGAACTGGCATAATTCAGAAGCTATTGACAACAGAGGAAGTACTACAACTAAGTAGTGACTTAACCCCGCCCGACAATAAGTCGGAGGAACTTAACGAATAATCGTGGAAGCACGAATAGCATGTGCAGTAGATTACCAGAGAGCTGGTTATAAACTAATTGAGTTCAAACACGGTAAAAGAATACCGCATTTGTTTAGTAAACCTTATTCCCATAATAGACGGATGAGAAGGTGATGTATAGCACATTAAGATAACACGAAGGGTAAGTAACCCAAGCATCAGGGTCGCGCAGCAGAAGCTAGTGGGCCCTAGCTAGAGGAGACAATATACCTAGTGAGTATAATACAATGGCTATTAATGCCTTGAAGCCTAATAGGCTAGAACCGAATTAATATGAGTTAAATAAACTCATATAGGAACTCTTGGTGCAAAGACTAAACCATTGGTATGGTTAAGACCCTTTGACCAGAGCAATTATATAGTATACCGTAGTGAAGCTAAACGCTTCAGTTTGCCCAAACTGATTAAACCAATGTTTAATAATAATATATGGTAGATTACGTGGGCGTAATCCCTTTTAAGGGGGGTAGAGCGAAAACCGCTTAATGCAAGTTTTATGAATAAAACACTTAAACCGTTATGTGCATAGCACAAATGAGAATCAAATTGATGATTGGTACTATGTTAAACAAACATAAGTACTCATTCATATTGTAATTATGGT
The DNA here is from genome assembly GCA_023374045.1 of Limonium bicolor. Taxonomy (NCBI): domain Eukaryota; kingdom Viridiplantae; phylum Streptophyta; class Magnoliopsida; order Caryophyllales; family Plumbaginaceae; genus Limonium; species Limonium bicolor. Next base: position 34,432,911 of record CM041778.1, read on the forward strand.
AACTAGGCATTAAACATGCAAATACCATAGGAGGAATGTACCTATCTTGTAACACCAGTGTAAGAGTATTAGTAAAAGAAAAGTAATGAGTAGTGGACGGAGCTCCACAAGTATTGTAACCTTTGAAGAAGTAGTACGAAATGAATGAGGATAGTAGATGAATGAAGCTTATGAGTAGTGGAATCGTAAGTAAAATAGTTGAAACAATTGAAGTCAACTAAATCTTATAAGTGTAGTATTCCTTAGTTAGAATATAGGAGATGATGGTGAGTAATGGATGGAAGTAGTGAAGGTTGATGAAATGAGCATTAGGATTGAACCATGGAGTAAACCATTTGGGAAGTAGAGTGAGGACGATCGATGGACTGATTCCATCCTTTGGAGATGTATGGATTTGTAATCACGACTAGAAAGAATAAAAAGATAGAAAATGAAAACAATTAAATTATCTGTTTGGTTGAACCTGATGTGGGAAGTCGAACTTGATCCTGATCAGATCAAGGGAAACCGAACACAAATTGGAGTGGAAAGATAGTTCAACACTGATGCTGATCACATCAGGGTCGAATGATTCTCGAAGCTCCCCTCAAGTGGTCACAAGAATCACACATAGGATAGAAGTAATGAAATAAATTGGAACATGGAGTCGTATGTTTTAGAAATTTTAATTGGTAGTGGTGGAAGAATTTCTTTTAGTAGGGAGAACGAGGATGTGTTAGAAGTGAATACCGAAGAAGATAGTAAGGTAGTATGTGGTATAATTCCAAGGGCAGCGGGACATAGAGGAGTCCCGTGTCTAGAGGACCTGAGCGCCTGCGGGATTGGAATGTGTATTGCATCGCTTTGGGGATAGCCTTGCATTGTATGTATGTATAAATTGGTAATGAGGAACCGGATGGTCGGTAGTAATGTGGATTGGAGTGATTATTATGCATTAGTATGGTATGGTATGGTATAGTATGTAGGAACCGTGGGTAACGGATTTGGGATGGTAAGAGGAAGAAGGTATGGCCTTGGTATTAGACACGTAAGAATGAGTAAACATTATAAACCCATAACCTCGAACAACTTTGAGGACAAAGTTCCTAAGGGGGGTAGATTGAAATACCCCGAACTTAAATATAAGGATTAAAATTTATCTCATATGTATTTAAGGGCCTAATGGTACCCAATTAATACTAGTAAGGAAAAATAAATCCAAAAGAAATAAAGAAACGCTTAAAAAGCGAAAAACGCTAAATAAGCGTTAAATAACCATAGGAGGTATGAGACCTCGGTTAGCGTATTATAAGGATTCTAAAGGCTTAATTAAGTCTAAATAAATATTAGGGAACAAATCCCGAAGAAAACGGATCCTTAAAATGGATTAAAAACACTAATGAACGTTAAAGCGCGTTTTTCGAGGTAACCGGGAAAACGTGACTTTAAGCGGGTCAAATAGACTCGTAACAATTTTGGTCAACTAAATAATCATTAATAAATATTAGTGAAGCTTTAGAACCAATAAAATCAATAAAACGAGAGATTAGTAAAAACTGTCAAAAACGGGAAGTTGTGGGGTAGAAACATAAATAACCAAAACTTATGTGTCCAATAATGTAAAAAGAAATTCAAAACCCACATGGGGCTGGGGTCTGTCCGATTTGGTACCCCTCTCTCACACTATTAATTCTCTTTTTCATTTGCAAAAAAAGACAAAAGCAATAAAAGAAAACATAAAGCAACATTACCCCACTCACCACTCTCTCTCCTATCTTATTCTTCTTCACTCACGTGTAGCAGCCTCACTCCCCCACTCTCTGAATTTTTTCCCCTTCTTCTTCCCCAAGCATGCGACATTAATGGAGAAAGGAGCAAACACATAAAAACCTCACCTTCTCTCCTCTTGTAACCCACTCAAATCTCTTCCAAAAATTACAAAAATTACACCATTGTAATCCTCTCACCAAGAGCTACGTTTCTATCTTTCCAAAATTCAAAAAAACATTTCTTTTATGGGTATACCCCATTTGGAGCTTCAAGACCACCATTAGAACACCTCATTCTCCTTGTTCTTGTGAGGTAAAAATCTTCTCGAAAACTCCATCTTTTTCTTGTCTTATGGGCAAAACGAATTTGGGCTAAAACCTTGTTTGGTTCCTCTTGTGCCCAGCCGATTTTGGCACTCTTGGAAGGTGGGAAACATTATTCTTGAGCTATCTCAAACAGCACTTATACTCTTGTAAGGTAAAGAAACTTCTAAACCCTAAAACTTACATTAAGAGCTTAAATAATGGTTAGGGTTAGTTTAGTATTGAATGGTGTATTTATGAATGGGGTATAATGTTAGATTGGTTGAGATACCAAAACCGGTGAGAAGAGGAAAGAGAGAAAGAAGGAAGGAACAAGAGGAAGAAAGAAAACTAGAAGGAGAAACAAGGTAAGAATGCTCTTTTGTGTAGCTTGGTTATATATGTATGTAACAGATTTTAGAAGGTTTGAATTTAGTAATGAAAATGGTATTGAGTAGTAGAGTAATGTATAAGAGAATGTAAGTGTTTTAAACCCTTAAAGGACATTTAAAAACTGTTACAAACAGATTGGGAATGAGATGTTGAGTGCAGGAATTTTTAAGGTTGTTTAGTGTGGTATTTTGTGTATGAGAATGGGTATATTGTGGATTATGAACAGGTGGTATGGATCAATTATGTGAGTGAAACCATGTGGAGAATGTTAAAAATATAGGGGAGACTATGTCAAATTTTATCTAGGAATTTGAGGACTTAAGTGTTCAAGATGAGAGAACAACCTAGGTGGTGACTAGGTGTATGTGGAGAGTATAATGGGAGTGGTTTAGTAGCTTGTAACAGATTTGGATATGGTTTGTTAATGGGATGTAACTAGGAAGTGAATTGATGTATTTTGGATACTAGGAGTAGCATTAGTTGAGGAAGTAATGGAGGTTAGAAGTTGAGCGAAAAATCTGTAGCATAGAAGAGGAAACAAAATCTGTAGCAAAGGGAGAATGAAAACTGATGCAAGTGTTGGGAAGAAGTGATGAAAATTTGTGTAAGTAAATGTAGAAATGAGTAAGGAGTTTAGAGCATGATTAAGGAGTGTTTTAAGGTGTTTAAACATGTAGGAAACATGTGAAAAGATTGTGGAATGAGTGGAAAAAAATTGGGGTGAATTTGGAGTCCAAAATGAGTAGAAAAACGCTTTTAAAAACAGGTTCTGTTGTGGACCGCCCCTATGGACCGCCCCTGTGGGGAGGTCCAGTCGAATTCTGCTGGACGGATTCGTTTCTGTCTCGGACCGCCCCACAGGGGAGGTCCGGTGCAGAGAAGATAAAAAAAAAAAATTGGTTTCTGTCTCGGACCGCCCCTACGGACCGCCCCACAGGGGAGGTCCAGTCGAAATCCCAGGCCGGATGGCTTCTGTCTCGGACCGCCCCTAGGGACCGCCCCACAGGGGAGGTCCGGTCAAAAAAAAAAATTTAAGGGCTTAAGCAGTAAACCATAGGGAGAATAATGGTGGTAAAGAGAAAATAATATACCCATAAGAACCTAAGAAAATGAGCTTAGGAAATGATGTGAAGTAAATGATTTTAGAATTAAGTAAGAAATCTAAAGAACTAGTAATGGTACATTGGGAAAACATAAAGGATGAAACGTGTTGGGTTACCCATAGAGAATTAACCACTCGATCACATGTATGTTATAGGACTTGGATTGTGAACACCGGAGGAAAGTTGGATACAAGTACAACGGTGAACGGTATGATTTCTTCATGCCCTGTATCCTAATCTGGTTACCCCGATTTGTGTGCTTATTTGACCACCTAAATAAGATAAATGCATGAATCGGACTATACTACGCTTACCTGTGCTTGACTTATGTTGTGCTTGATATTTATTGTCTTGAGCACTAGTTTGTATAATTCATGAAATATGAATGATGATGAATGGTATTCGAACCTGTATTGTACTTGTGTAATGTATTGTACCTCGTATGAATGTGTATATATGTATTGTATTTTGTGGCTTGGATTGACTTGTGCTAATTCCTAACTATCTAACTCCTAACTTAAGTGAGTAAATTGGAATGAGTACAAGTCCGATATAGCTTCGGCCACGCGTGAGGATGCGGAGTCACAAGAGGTTGGCTGCAATTCCTGACTCTTAAACTGGTCCGCGGCCCAAATCCCTTAAATGGGTAGCATCCCGGATTGGTGAGTCAAGTAAATCCCGGAGGTGGGACGGTGTAGTCCCCAGGGCCGGAGGTCCCGACGACTTAACTTGAGTAAGAGTAAGAGTAAGTAAGTAGGATCCGTAAGTATGTATGAGTATGTATGCGTATGTATGAAGTAACGAGTAAAAGAGTAATCTCCACCCGATTAACCCGGGTGGACCAATGAAGCTAACAATATTGTATATTGTGCATGAGATGTGTATGTGTAATTCGGAAGAGGTAAGTGTGTACTGGTTGGTTTATTTGTATCCCTTGTATGAAATGAATTGCATGTATGTATGTTGGTGAGTAGTATGTATCGTGTATAAGAGCATGTATGTTTGTATGAAAACGAACCGCATGTATTCGACCAAGTGGTCGGCGTACCCTCACTAGTACGCGGGGTATGCGGTATCATGCTCGGCGAAAGCTGACCCCTTCGGGGGACATTTTTTTAGTGTGCAGGTACCCGAAGCGAATATGGTCAAGGAAGAGACCGGAGGCACGCCCTTGTAATTAGGAGTAAGTAGTTGTGAGGATCGGGTAGTAAGTAGTCTCGTAGTGAGTACGTATGAACTTTGAAGAGATAGTACATTGTATAAGGATCTTAGTAAACTCGGTATGTAGATTATATTGTATTGTACTTAGAGTATTGTATTGAATGGAGATTGTAGTAGCATTTGGTAAATGGAGAATGCATTGTAGATTTGTAGTACTCGGGATTCCGGTCCACCAGACCGATGATGTATGTAGAAGTAGTAGTCTTGTTAGTCACGTGGGTGACTAACGGCATTGTATCACCCATTGTATGTAAGAGTATATCCGCTGCGTGTATCTGATATGTAAGGAGATTGGACGGTAAGCACTGTATTTAATGGTAGGGGTGTTACAGCTGATGTATGAAATCTCAAATCAGTTCCACATGAACCAATACATTAGCTTAGTTATATACTTCATTAAGGTACTAATACTCACCTTGGTATATATATTTTTTTGACTTGTTTCCCTACGGTTGTGCAGGTTAGTCTCTGAAACACCCCTGAACATTTAAACGCATAAAATCATAACGCGTTTTATAATTCGGACATAAAATAATGTACGAACAATCCGAACGCGCGACGACGTTACATATTAATATAGTCACGTACTTGTACATGTGCGTAACATTACGATATTGTAACGTTGTAATAATTAATAACGTTGCATGGTTATGTATAACTAAAACGTTACAAAATAAAAAGGTCGTATACATAACGTAACGAAAATTAAGTGGTCACGTATCTAGCTAATAACGCAATATATTATATGGTCTTACATATATAAATAAGCATGTACAACTTATAAAAAAAAGAGAGAAAAGGAGCAAAGTCGCTCCCGCATAAAATCATAACGCGTTTTATAATTCGGACATAAAATAATGTACGAACAATCCGAACGCGCGACGACGTTACCTATTAATATAGTCACATACTTATACATGTACGTAACGTTACGATATTGTAACGTTGTAATAATTAATAACGTTGCATGGTTATGTATAACTAAAACGTTACAAAATAAAAAGGTCATATACATAACGTAACGAAAATTAAGTGGTCACGTATCTAGCTAATAACGCAATATATTATATGGTCTTACATATATAAATAAGCATGTACAACTTATAAAAAAAAAAGAGAGAAAAGGAGCAAAGTCGCTCCCGCTGAGGTTCAAACCCCATACCTCTCGTATACACCCTGAATGTCTTAACCGGATGAGCTGTGCTTGAATTCATTAACTAAAACCCATAAGTTAAAACTAGTATCAAGCAACTAAGCTAAATACAAGAAAAAAAAGGGAGAACCAAATGCATCTCTGTAGCAGTACTGGTTTCTTCCTTCTTCTTCCTCGTTCAGAACCAGATCGAACAAAAAGGAAACAGAAACACCCATGCTTGTTCCTTGATTAAATTATACATTCTTCCTTGAGCTGTACTGTCAAAAAAAATCTGTAGTAAAAACAGATTCTAGCTCACGGTACATAAGCAATAAACCGCTGGGAACTTGGGGGCACTTTCCCACCGGCTTAATTTGGAAAACATCACTCCTCCATGACTAGGTAATCCTGCAGAGTCAGTTTCAATACACTCAGTAATATTATATAAGATGAAAGAACAAAAACAAAAAAAAAAAGAAAACTAGATCAACTATTCAGCTGGTGCCGAGTTCCATGCCTCAAAGTTTGCACACTCTCGGTTTTCCTTATATCCTTGCATCTGTCTAACACCTCACAACTTGTATTGTCAACTCCAATACATTCCCATGTGTAGACTATTCTCAAAAATCAAAACAGAATATATACACCAGACCATTCATGCGGTTGGCTCTTTGTCTGATAACCAGTCACACTAAACTACTCTCTCATGCCCATACTCCCTTGAAACTTGGAGACCACCAGCACAACCTGAGCCTGATTTCAGTAGAAATACTCACAGTGACATACATGACTGTCACGACCTGTTCTTTTTTTTCAAAACTCCCACGCCTCAAATCTTGAGCACACCAGATTCTTCATTGGAACTTCATCCCACTAACAGATATCTAGTGTTTTCTCCATTTAATCTCCTCCCTCCTCCTCTGCAAGCCCACGCCAGTGTGTGTGACCAGAGCCTTCTTTGTTTCCTTCTGTTTTCTCATGCAAGAAACTAGAGCCTTCCTAATCCTCTGCGCATGTCCGACTGGTGCGTTCAAGTCACGGGGAAATCTGGAACAGATCCATACAAGTGAGCGAGGTTCGAATATTGTTCAAGTTTTCTTGTGAAGCTGGAGCAAACCACTCCATGCCTCTTGAACTTCTGCGCAAGGCCACAGAAAACACCAGCTTCAAAAGCTTCCTAAGTGCTACCGTGGAAATCTGGTTGGAAACCTCTTCAAGGAATGCACGAAACCCCCCAAGGAAAACCTCTGCACCTGGCTTGAACAGCAGCTCGAGGTGAGGCCACAAAACAACTTCTGTTCCAGGTTTCGATTTCTGTTTTCCTAGTGTCCGTAAAATACAGACCCACTCCCTCACCTTTCTCTCCTTGTTCTGTAGGAATGTTCCATGCTATCCCATCTATGAAGGGTCTTAGAACTCCTTGAGCGAGAAACTGTCCCACTGTGCCTAGCTATGAAGCACGGGGACGGCAAGTGATTAACGTTTCACGCTCCCGAAACGTTTCGGGAAGCGAAACGTCACCAAAACGTGGTCGAAACGTTTCATCAGCCCTCCTTCTCATGTGGAAACGTTTCCAATTTTCTGAAACGTTTCAGTCTACTATTTGAGACGTTTCCTTAAAAAATGTCAAGCAAACTAACCGTCCCCTGCCGCACTGTAATAGCGGTAGCTATTTAGTAAAGTCAGTAACCAAATTCTTCTTTTTTTATTGATTTCACTGTACACACACGGAGACATAACAATCCAATTTGTCAAACTCGTTATGATTGTACGAGTATGAACTTTAAATTAAGACAATACTTCCTCCATCCTGAATTGACCGTCCTGTTTGCTTTATGGCAAGTTTTTCCACTTCAATATTAAGCATATAAGATAAAGTAATTTTATAAAACTAAATTTGGTAATATATAGTTTATCATTTAATGAATCATACGTAAAACTTAAATTTTTAAAATTATTTTATCTTATATGTTAAATATTGAAGTCAAACGACATGTCTAAATAGTAAACAGGACGGTCAATTCAGGACGGAGAGAGTATTTTTTAGAAAATTCACCGTAAGTATTAGGCATAGTATATTGTACATGTTTTTTTATTATACTTAAAACAAGTTGTTATAATACCGTTATGTTAGAGCTGATTTTAATTTATACAATATATATTTATAGTTTAACATATTATAATATAATTTTTTGTATTTGTTTGCCGTCCCCATTTTTTTATATTTTGAAATTACCGTTTCGCCGTCCCGGAAACGTTCCCGTCCCCAAATTTTGAAACGTTTAGCTCCTTGCAACGTCCCACTGTGCCTAGAAAAGAAAACAACCAGAGGTAATACCCCAAACCGGTTTCTTCACTTCTGTTTTGTACCTCTTTTCCAGTTCTGATCAAAACTTCATGATCAAGCTCCTCAGATTTTGCATGCATCTTGCAAGAATCCAACAAGCCAAGAAACAACCAAGGGGGGAAACAACGAAGACACTTAAGAGGTGAGCTACTGCTAAGATGGTTGCATAACTTGGAAAACGATTAAACCTGTCATATTAAGCTATCAAACCAGTGCAAATTCTGTAATATCTACTTTCAGTATACCTACCGACCAGGGGTAATATAGTTTTAGTGATGAGGTGTTAATAAACATAATACACAGCCAACACGTCTCGGTGGGTGAATAAACATCTAGGCAGGAATGAAAACCAGTTCTGTGCATTAGAAGTGAGGTTAGAAGAGAGAAAAACTGTTCAGTACAGCAATTTGAAAAAAAATAGATTCTGCAACTTAAGTTCTGTCACATGGATTCTTAGGGGTTACATGAGAGTTGTGTTGGCGAGGTGTCTGGCTAAAAAGGTCTTTCTCACACACTTGACTAATGCATGATCAAGCTGGGAACATTAGAGGTAGCAATTAACTTATAAATGGGAAGTTAGAAACTGAGGTGAGCAGGAGTGAATTTCAGTTCCTGAAGTTTCTTGGGTTCAGTTAGAACACGTTCCAGAAGCAATACAAGGTTGGATTGATAAGGTGATGAGCTTAAAAACTTTCTAACGCATTATAGTAAGTGCAAATGAGCTGGGAAGGTAGGAAAACTAGTAGCACATTAAACTAGATAAAAAAATGGAAGAATGCAGAAACTGCATCTCAGTGCCTGCAGTCATTACCGGTTCTGTATAACAGGTTTTAGGGGAGGAAACAGCATGGTTTTGGGTTGTTTTTAAGTTCAAAGATTTTGCTAAAGCACTCAACTAGAGGGGTAAGTGTTTTGAGGGAAACGAAAAATCAGATCAAGTAACAGAAAGGGGGAAAAGATAGAAGGAAATGTTACAGTTCAGTTCCTGTTTTCAAGTTCATGTTTCTGGGTTGTTTTTCAATTAGTACACGGAGGATTCAGTGACTCTAGCAAAACCGTTTTGAGATTTAAACCCACGATAGAATGTTTAACTATGTAAGCAACCAAATAGGGAGAAGTAGGAGTCAGGTTACTAAGCAAAAACACACAACATAAAAGAAATGCAATAGCTCAGGATTTTCTGTTTCTCTGTTTTCAGATTCGGTGGTGTAGAGAAGTTTTGGTGGTGTAGTCCTAGTTCCCTGGGTTGTTTGGGGGTTAAAAGATACATCAAGACTCTTAACTAAGGAGCTAAATCATTCAAAGAAAGCAGGAACCAGATGGATGAACGAAAAGAAAAACAGAAAGAAAAAAAAAACACCAACGTTGGGTTTCAGTTTTGTTCAGTTTTGTTCGAGGAAGTTTCAGTGATGTGGTAATGTTGTTTAGGGTCTGTTCTGAGAGGTAAACCTGTATCAAGATTTTAACTAAACAGCTAAGATTAAAGTAGTGAGCTACCTCTAAATCTAATACACCAACAGAAAAACAAACCGATGAAAGATTCTGTCACAGTTTTCACTGATTTTGGTTTCAGATTTTTGCTAGTGATTGTCACTGTGTAACTGAGTTGCAGTGGGGATTAAACATGTTGCATCGGTCTGGAAAAAAGACTTAACACCCTCCTATTACATCTACCTGCGAGTGAGGACAATGAGGAAGAAATCAGAAGACAATTTAATGCACTAAAAGACAGGTCAAATGGAAGTTATACACAGATGATGTTTCAGTTTTCTGAAACTGATGTGCTGTTTAACCGGTTTTCCAGAGGAGATAAAAGGGTTGTTTTGGTCTGAAATTGAGCTTGGAACCCTGCTAACACCCACCTAAGAGTGTAAACACATTGGGAAAAAAAAAAATTTAGAGAACAAATTGATGCAGTAATAGAAGAACTGAAGGCAAAGGTGCATGAAGTGGTGTTTCAGTTTTCTTAAAATTGTGTTTCAGTATGGTTAACTTCCCAAGGTATTGAGAGTGTGGTGCGGGTATAAAATGAACCCCAAAACAGTACTAATATATACCTAGCTAGTTGGTGAAACATTTTGGGAAGAGTAAACATCAGTTGATACATTAAATGAGAGGTTAAGTAAGGTTAAACACCGAAATTATTGCTTCAGATGTCTAGACCCTTTGTACTTCTGTATAAAACCGGTTGAGGGGTATTTTAAAGACTACATTGTCATGATAGTGGTTTTAAAACATGGCTAGTTTGCTCAGCTAGGGAGGGAATACATCTTGGGTAGAATACTCTAAAACACTAGTTAGAAAGGGAACTTAGTTAACGTGTAAAACGTCGAGGAAAAATGCCCTAGGGGGTAAGATAAAGCCTAAGGTTATTACTTGGAAAATTTCTAAGGGCTAATATAAGTTGAACAATCAAAAGTTCACCTAGGGATAACACCCGGTATAATTGAGATAAACTAGAATAGTGTCGTCACATGAAATCATGAACTGACACGTTATCTTTTAATCAACGTTAGGGTTGTAACGAACGCCAATCAGGAACCCGTGTGTGAGACGACATTTGCTTCTGACCCAGGTATGGACATGTGTGGTTCGTATATTGTCGTGTTACACGGCTTGTGTGCTGTGTGTCTTGTTTGTTTATGACCACAAGACTAATGCATGAAAATGGATGTTTGTTTTACCGTGCTTATTTGTCTGTTGTGAGCTTGTAAGGCATGTGAATGGATTGATTATTTTCCTTGCTTACCTGCTTGCTATTATTGTGCATATTGCTTGCGCGCACACAGTAGTGTAGTCCCTTTCTCATTGATGAATCCTTGAGATGAAACACAACGAACTTCGCAAACAAACCAAAGGAACTACATAAAGGGAAAACTCCTCTTAACTATAGAGGACCTCTAAAGACACCCACTATGGTGTCGAACTATCAAAGATAATGATAAGCCAATACCCTTTAGAAATGAGTAGGGAGACGGACCCTTTGTATCCGGGGGTAGAGACCATTAATCTAAAAAGGAATAGGGAGACGGACCCTTTGTATCCGGGGTAGAGACCAATAAGATTAAAAGGAATAGGGAGACGGACCCTTTGTATCCGGGGTAGAGACCAGAACATTAGAAGGTATAGGGAGACGGACCCCTTGTATCCGGAGCAGAGGCTAGTAACATTGAAAAGGAATAGGGAGACAGACCCTTGTTCCGTCCGGGGTAGAGACCAGAACATTGGAAGGCATAGGGAGACGGACCCTTGTATCCGGAGCAGAGGCTTGTAACATTGAAAAGGAATAGGGAGACGGACCTTGGTATCCGGGGCAGTGGCTAGTAACATTTAAAAACAGAGAGAGAGAGAGAGAGAGAGAGAGAGAGCTATCCGGGAATGGAGGATTAGCTATGAAGAAGACGTTCCCCAAATGGTGGTGATAAGAGAATTCACAAATAACCCTTAAAGAAACAAGGAAAGATTAGCACCTACATGAGATGGTCACGGGATCTAAATTACATCCCCAGACCTGGTGCAAGGAAAGAGGAGAAAATACACTTTAAGGGAACAAGAGAAAAGAAGTGAAAACACACAACGCTCGTACGATCCCATAGTGAGGATCATGGGTATTACATACTATGTACATGTTTCATTATGTACATGATTGCTGTTGTGATATTAGCAGCTTGTTGTGCTTGGTTGTTGTTGCTAATGTGTTACTACCCTAAGTGTGTATGATACTATGATGTACTGTGGTGTGTTTTACTGCTTTATTATAGCATGTAAATTGACTTAATAATATTCGACCAAGTAGTCGTGTGGCCCGGTAACATACGGGCTACACACGTTCATACTCAACGTAGTTTGCTGAGTCCTTTACAACCCAATTTTTACAGGTATTGAGCCTGACGATAACGGAGCGTAGGCGGGATGGCTACCATGGGGGGTAGTCCATCAGGGCATAATTCTTGAGTTGTAGTAGTATGCTTGATGTATGGGTTGTTACTACACCCGGGATGTAAATTTCAGTTTATGAATTGTTGTAGACACTCGGTATTCGGAATTGTATCTTGTATTGTATATGAGTTTTGGTTGAGGGCTGTTTTCAGTCATGCAGACCGTAACTTGGTGTTGGTAGTATGGTTGTGTCAACCACGTGGGTGGTTGGCGTCTGTGAAACCCGGATGGAGTTTATACCGCTGCGTAGTTAACCGTGATGTTGTTTAGGCGCGACGTTTGTATTATGGGATGTTTATTCGGGGGTGTTACAGTCTCAAAGGATTTTCCAGCAGCATTTCATGCCAAGGAAAGAACATACATTAGACATGCACTACAAGGTTATTAATGGTGGATTTAAGCTAGGGAAGAGTATGGTATTTACCTTGGATTAAGGCTGGTTACAAAGGCACTCTCACGCCTGTTTTTTGTAAGCAACAGAGGGTGTTAAAACTAGACTTACTTAAGTACATATCACCGGTAAAACAGAGAGGAAATAGGCAAGATTCTTCTTACCGAGAGCATGGTCAGACAAGGGTGTTTATATGGGTGCTTACGCCTGGTTTTGAATGGGAGAGCAAGGCATTAAAATGCTACTAATACCAACATGTATTACCGGTAGAACAGGGAAGAAAAGAGTGGGTAATTTCCTTACTAATTTGACTAAGAATGGAGTTCTTACTCTTTGATCTTTTTCTTCACCTAGCTGAGTGTTTCCTCTGGTTTTTACGTGGAGAAAAATAAGAAGAAGGAGCTTATAAGAGCTGGGAATAACTGGAAGAAAACGGTAGTAAGGCGCATGGACTTTACCTTTGTTTAGATAGTATAACACTTCCTTCTCTTCTCTGATTTTTACACGTAAGGAGAGCAAGGGAAGAGCTGAGAAATCCCTCTGTTTCTGGTACGTGAAGAGGCAAAGTTTGAGCTAGGAAACTGAGAGTATACTACCGTAAATACAAGAGGAGAATGGCATGGTTTTGTTTTTACCGAAAAGGGTGAAGATGGAGCTTTAACTTGGATCTTCTCCTTCACTAAGTGTTGGGCATTCTTCCTCTGTCTGTACGTGGAAGTAGTAGTGAACAAACTGGGGCACTTCTACTGGTATTTACGTGAGAAAAGCAGAAGAAGAAGAAGAAGAAGAAGAAGAAGAAGAAGAAGAAGAAGAAACTTGTTACAAGCTTGGAAGAACTGGAAATAAACCGGTAATGTAGAAGGAGTGTCTAAGGGGAAAAGAACTTACCGTGAGCTCGTTATAGCAAACGAGTGCACTTGGATCTGTTCCTTCACAAGCTGGGCATCTCTTCTGGTTTGTTTACGTGAAGGAAACAGAAGAAGAGGCTTTAAGACAGGCTTGGAATATCACCGGCAAACAAGGAAGGGAAACAATGGGTATTTCCTTATCGAGCTGATCGAGAATGGAGGCTTAAGCTTGGATTCCTTTTCCCTTCACTAAGCAGGGGTTTCATCTCTGGTTGTACGTGAAAGGGCAAGCTCGAGCTGAGAGCTTCCTTCTCTGTGTTGTTTTTTTTTTTTTTTGTTAAGCAGACAAGGAATGGAGCTCCTGGTCGCTGGGAATACTACCGGAATGGAGGAAAGGAATAAGCTAGTTTTTTTTGTTGCACTTACCTACTGCTCAACAGTTTGTGCTGGAGATTGAGAGCTTCTCTCGGTTTTGGAAAATGAAGGGAGCTGGGCATGCTCTCGGTTCCGGTGGAGCAGCAAAGAAGGAATTGGGACTACAAAGAAGGAGAAGAAGATGGTTTTGAAAGAAACGAAAAGGAAAGTGGTCAATGCATAGGGTGGGTATGGTCCTTGGCTGCTGTGTGGTGGCTCCTACTTAATTATTTGAGCTAACTTCCCCTGATTAAAGTGTCGGACATGATGGGTAGAAGTAGGTATGGTAGAAGTAGGTAGTTTTTTTTTTTTGTAATAGTAGTACGGTAGGTAGGCTTGATTGATTAGCTAATATATTATATGTGTATACATGACATACTCATATTATGTAAGAGGTAGCCGGTGGTTTCTGGGACGGTTCTGCAACAGTTAGATTAGTAAAATATGCAGGCGGTGGAAGAAGTTTGATCGATTTGATAATGTATTATATGTTGCATATTGAGCCGAAATGAAACTCACAATCGGTGGCTTCTGCATATACTGCAAGTGGACAAGAGTAATCAACTAAAGCAACGACAATGATCAGACCAAAAGAAGGGATGAGGTGATTTGTTTAATGTAGTAAAAGTATAACAACTTACTTTAGTAGAGTATATGTGATGAGTCACAATTGATTGCAAATGGGGACGGTAACTAGTTGTGATGAGTCACAATTGATGAGTCACAATGCACATATTTTTTTGATTATTTGAAAAACTTTGAATTATACATTTTAATGTGGCACTTTATGTCACATTAGTATTTTTAAGGGTATCCAAGACCCTAAAATCAAAAAAAACTTATTTTGGAGGTAACCTCATAAAAATGTGCTTTAAGAAGGTTTAGTGCACATTTTATGTTCTAGTGTGTTCCTGAGCTTGGTTTCCCTTGGAAACAGTTTTAATATGTTCATTTATGAGTTATAAGGCTCAGGTTGAAATTTTAGGTCAAACGGAGTTCGTTTGGATATTAATCACCCTAAAAGGTCAAAGGGTGTAATTCTTACTCTCTGTTAAACTTTGTTGTGCTTAATTTATTTTTAAGGCATGTTTAGGCCTTAATTTAATTGATCATATGTTTAATCAATATTTAATTAAGCAGGGGTATTTCTATAACACCCCAACCCGAAATCTAATAACCTGAACGACGATCGCTCCCAAATAAACTTAAACTGTAGCGGAATAAATTACAATAACTGGGCGGTATTACAATGCCGTTAGTCACCCTCGTGACTAACAAGGCTAACCCCAAATACAAATCTCAAAAGTCACGGTCCGAATACGAATACAATCCGAGATACTAGGAATCAAACTCAAAGGTACAATAACCAAGTAAAACAAATAACTAGTAATAAACTCCCATAGCTTGATCTACCCCACCTACACTCGGTGTGGCAAACTCTTCAACTTCAGGTACCTGAAAAATGGGGGTGCCCCCAAAGGGGCTCAGCAAACAATGCTGGTATGGAAAACGTGCAGCCCATCGGCTACTGGGCCACACCAACTACTTTGTCAAATACATGCAGTTCATTTTTTGTAAAGCTGTAAACAAGCATAACATGATAATAACAAGTATCCATACAAGGACAACAATGTCACATAGAACAAGACTTCAGAAGGTCAAGTTAGATAAACTGTAATCATTTGATAATAGTCGGGTCCACACAATGGGACTGACAGGTGTATAAGAGTATGTTGATATTGTGAAGGTATAGTGACCTTGTTAAAAGAGGTGGGTAATGAGTCCCTCAGAAGATAACGTAGTTAACTCCTGTACTTAAAAGAGGTGGGTATCGAACCCTCGAGAGAAATAAAGTCTTCCTCCCAACTTGAATTGTTCCGGTACGCAGCCGGTGAGTGGACATAGAGTGCACCAAAAACTCCCGTCGCGACGTAAATTGAATAGGAGACGACCTGAGACAGGTACAACTCCTGTAGCATGCATGGCCAGATCCAACTTGGCTCCTCGTTCTCGTAGTATAGAATTGTTAAGTGTCAACCAAGGATGTTAAGCAAAGACACAATGTGTAATGTCGGTTATCACGTTTGGGATAGCGACGTTTGTTGTAAAGTGAAGTTAGTGAGAAACTTAAGTACAAGTTCTCGGTATATTAAAGCACAGGTATTCAATCCACTGGTAATGTAGTGTTGTATGCGTGGGACATACATGATACAGTTAGCATCAACACGCACATAAATAACTCAACAGTGCACAAGAGTAATGTAACATTTTACATTAATTATCTTGGACGTTATTTCAAACAACAGATAACACACAAGCCGGTGTAATCCGGTAGCAAACAGGTTGCAAAAATCCCATACCGTTCACCGTAGATTGCAGTTGATTATACCTGGTCAACGTCTGGTCAAGTATAGTCCTAGAATAGGATTAACTGAGAGTGTTAATTTATGTTACTCTCTTATAATAATTTTATTGGATTCACGAAATGATTTGTATTCGTTATTCCATGTGAGGTTTATTCCTTATGCCTAAGTAGTTTTCGTTAACTCATATTGTGTGGTAATTTCTTTAATTACTTATGATTTAGGGTATAACTCATTCTGTTATCCCCTTTGATTTATTTACAAATCCTTTGATATATATATATGTACTTATTTATTCATGTGCTATTTATGTTACTTGTTTATAATTGTCTAGATGACATAATAACTTTATAGTTCTCAACTATATTTATATGCCATACATGGGCATAATATTCTTATAGTTTTTTTTATTTATTATTCCCCCTTTTAACCATAAATAATATTTATTGGCTATCTTTAAATTCCTTATAACTATATAAGTCATAGTTTTAATTCCATAATCCCTCAAATCAAAATTCTTCTTCCTATTTCTTCCAAATATCCTCATAGGACCTATACTTATTTAAATTTAAATATTTGAACTTATATTTCGGTCTTTACAAAATAACCCTAATAACTCATAAACTTTACATTTAAACTCTAATCTCATTATATTATATAGTTTTAATTCTTTATTTAATTATATTACTAAACCCCCTTTAATAATTCGGTTTATAATAGTTGAACCCTATATCTTTTCGAAAATTACAATTTGGCCCCTCAAATTTTCGGCCTTAAATAATCTTTTCTATAATTACAATTTAACCACAAAATCTTATAACCTTTACATAATATCTTATATAAACTATAGTTTTAATAATAATTTCCTTTAATTGCCGAAATGCAAATATATATTTCTTTAATTACAATTCTAACCCCAAGTATTTCGGCATTGACATAAACTTTACATTATTTACATTTTCACCCCAAAACTTTATAATAGTTACTTCATAGCTTATAAACTATAGTTTAAATATTTAATTCCTCTAAATTTTGGAGGTATACTTTATAATTCTACTAATTATGGATTCGCCCCATATTAAACTCCAAATTTCATAGTAACTTTTATAAATACAAAATAGCCCCAAATTTTATAAATTGTTACAAAACCAAATTTATAAATTTACTTTAAAACACCTATTAATTCACCCAAAATTCATAATATCAATTCCTACCTTATATTATATCATTATTATGTCAATGACACATAATACTTTCAGCTATTTACTATATATTCCCATAACTTCTAAAAATTATATTTTTACCACATAACTTTTTAAACTAGTCATTTAAACACCAGTAATTATTTTCAACTTACCCAAAATTCATAATATAAGTTTATACTTTCCATTATATCAAAATTCACCTAATCTAATATATACCTCACGGCTTTAATTAATTTGCCCACCAAGTTTTGGTAAATTTCATATTTTACCCTTAAACTTATAAACTTAATATTTCATGTATTTAAATACCTAATTAACTTATCCAAATATTTTATAACATCTTAATACATAGTATTAAGCTATAATACACCAAATTAATCCTTATATTTTTGGCAATTATATTTTTAGCCAATTAATTACCTTAAAACTCCTTAAATCAATTTTAAACCTTAATTCCATCTTTAATTTATCAAAACACATAATTAAATCCTCCTTAATTTCGGCTTTAATTTTATAAGATGATAATTAATGGTTTAATGTTATAAAACATAGTTCAAACCATAGATCTACATATATATGCTTGAATAAATTACTTACTCTCTTAGTAATTGATTTCCTCTTGGTTTCTCCTTGGATCTTTGGCCACACAACCTTGATCTACACTCCTTTGTAGGTGCCTTGAATATTTGAACAAGGATACCTCAAGTTAAACCTTGAATTCCCAAATAAACCTTAAGGAATTTACTAAGGTATTATGTATATAATTTATATAAAAGATTAGGATTTACCTTGAAGACTCAAGATGGAGTTCAAGAACAATGTATTTTCGGCCTTGACAAGGAGAAGAGAAATCAATTAGCTCTTGAAGAGATCTAAGCTTATAACTTAGAAATAACTCTTGTAAACCTTAAAAATCAAAGATTTACCTTAGGGAATTTGGTGTAGGCTCACACCTTGAATGAGTAGGGGTGAATACCTTGTCAAACCATGGTGAAATTGAAGTTAATGGAGAGGAGAAAGCAAGGAAAAATCGGCCATGTGCTTATCTTGGAAGAAGATGATGTTTTAAGGCATTTTTCTTACCTTAAGCCTTGAAGAACCTTTCTTAAGTGTTCCCTTTGATTAGCCACGAAATTCATAGCTTGAATGATGATTGATATTGATCTAGATCAATGGGATGAATTAGAAGAACTTCCTTGGAGCAAAGAACCGAAAATAAGCTAAAAAATGGTGTTAAAGTATAACTAGAATAACTTAAGGTTTGAGAGCTCTTACCAATGGAAGCTTGAAGGTATGGAAAGGGAGGGAGCTGGCGTGGATGAAGGAAGGGAAATGGGACAGAAATCGCCACTTAGAAGGGGAGAAGAGACAAGCTTCACAAGTTGTCAAGGATTAGGTGAAAAGAAGGCATTTTAGTCAAAAGGAGATGTGGAATTGTCTAAGGCCTCAATCTATGGAAATCTGGGTTGAAATTGAAGGACCTGCCAGCTGCTTCAATCGGCCATGACTAAGGATAGGAGCCAGATTTGTCAAAGTGGAGTTATTAATTGTGAAAGTGACTTAAAGACATAAAAATCATGTCTTTCTAGTAGTCAAAATCGGCCCCCTTAGAGATGGTGAGTCACCATTGTTATCCCCTTATTATTATACTTAACTCATGTCATTTTAAGTTTATAAACTCGTAGCTAATAATTTGTACAAGTTAAATGTGTAAAACGTGACTTTTCGGTACCCGAAAAGTGCGTTTTTGTGCTCTAAGGAAAGTTTGGGAAATAATTTGTCTTTATGAGTTCCAAGTGTTTATAAACATTTATTATAGTAAATAATGATATATTAAGGTGTTACATTGAGTTATATGGGGTTACATCAACTCATGACATAATTCCCGAGCTATCGGGACACTCCCGGGGTAAAAGGAGCGTTAAGGAATTCCCCGAGGATCTTGTTGAATTTTGAGAAACTAGCTCATGGTTCTCTTTAGAATGATTATTAATGATGTTAGGAACTCTACGAATGAATTATATAGGAGTTCGTGCCGCCTCGGCACCTCTCCGGCTTTTCATGCTTTAAGGGGCGTGCGTGAGCACTCCCGAGCGTTTTGCGTTTTTGACTAAATATAGCCTAGGGACTATGTTTGTATAATCATATAATGAGGGTATGACCATTTGGTTTGAGTTTTAGAAGGTCATACAAGGTCATGCTTAATCACCTGTTTCTAAGGCGTTTTAGCGTTTATGGTGAAACGACTATTTTTACATAATGTTTTCATGCATGTATTTGCATGTGTACGTGAAATGGTTTATATTTGGATTATTTTTCATTAAATAATGGTTTTATAATGTTAATTAGATTTGGGGTATTTCAATCTACCCCCCTTAAAAAGAACTTCGCCCTGAAGTATCATATCTAAATTATAAGGTTGTAGGGGATACAAGTTCCGTTAAGTATCCACAACTCAATTTAGTTTTTAGGGATCATGTCCCAAGTCTCTATATTCCTAAGTTCATAGTGTACATCAAACACAACATGAATACTTTGGAAGGTCATATCATATACCTACAATGTAGTACACACAATCACAATTCACTTCAAATAGTGCAGCGTAGCGCACATAATCATTCCATTGTAGTGTAACGAAGTACACATCAGCAAGTAAAAGTACAAGGTACATTCAAATACAGTGTTATACAAGAACACATACAGGACAAAGTGTCACAGAAATGCACAAAAGTGCAACAAAATGCACACTAAACTCACAAACGAAAAAGGCTCTACCCCCCTAAAAAAGGGGTACGCCCACGTACCCTAGACTAAGGTGTCTAGTCGGTAAATAATGAGGGAAACTTTGCTCGCATGTCCGCTTCTAATTCCCATGTGGCCTCTTCAACATCATGGTTCGACCAAAGAACCTTTACGAGGCTCACAGTCTTGTTTCGAGTATCTCGTGTCTTTCTATCTAAGATTCGTTGCGGTGTTTCCACGTACCGCATTGTTGGTTCCAATGATAGTGTCTCTGGTTGAAGAACATGAGAAGGATGAGGCATGTATTTCTTAAGCTGAGACACGTGAAAAACGTTGTGTACTTTGCCCAACTCTGCTGGCAAATCAAGTCGATATGCCACAAGGCCCACCCGCTCTGTGATAGCGTAGGGTCTTACAAACTTCGGGCTTAGCTTGCCCTTCTGTCCAAATCTGAATACACCCTTCATCGGTGATACTCGTAGAAATACTTGGTCGCCAACTGCGAACTCAAGGTCTCGTTGTCTCTCATCAGCATACGATTTTTGTCTGTCTTGTGCTGCTTTCATATTATTTCTGATCTGCTGTACTTCTGCCTGAACTTGCTCTAAGTACTCAGGCCCAATGTTGACGGTCTCACTAGACTCGTCCCAACACAATGGTGCGCGGCATGGTCTGCCATATAATGCTTGAAAAGGTGACATCTGTATAGAGGCGTGATAACTGTTATTGTATGCAAATTCAATTAGATGTAACCTATCTATCCAGCTGCCCTGGAAATCCAAGGCACATGCTCGTAGCATGTCCTCTAAGGTCTGAATAGTTCTCTCTGATTGACCATCCGTCTGAGGATGAAACGCTGTGCTAAGCTTCAATTCAGTTCCAAGTGCTTCGCGAGTAGCTCGCCAATATAGTGAAAGAAATCTGGTATCTCGATCTGAAACAATAGTTTTTGGTACTCCATGATGTCTGATAATCTCATTCTCGAATAGTTCTGCCAATTTTGGTACCTTCCAAGTGTCTTTCATTGGTATAAATCTCACCACTTTGGTCAGTCGATCAACAACAACCCAAATCATGTTTAGTCCTCCTCTCGTAGGTGGTAGTCCCACCACGAAGTCCATAGAGATATCATAAAACTTCCATTCTGGAACTGGCATAGACTGCACCATGCCTCCTGGTCGTCTATGTACGAATTTCACTTTCTGACAAGTGAGACACCGAATCACATATTCTGTCACGTCGCCCTTCATACCACTCCACCAGAAATACCTCTTTATATCTGTGTACATCTTAGAAGCTCCTGGATGGACAGATGTGGAAGAAGTGTGGGACTCTCTTAGAATATGGTCTTTTATATCTGTGTGCTGTCTTTGGGAATACACAATCTGCCCTTTAATCTGATCAGCCCATCATCGGGTAACTGGAACTCATACTTCCCTTCTTCAAATGTACCGTCAGACAACTTCTGACTGATCTCCATCATTCGCTGATCATTTGCTGTGCGTTACGTATGTCGTCCATAAGACTCGAGCTAGCCACAATGGCATTAAAGAATGTGCTCGTCGACTCAATGCGTCTGCTACAAACATTAGCTTTTCCTTCCTTGTACTGCAAATCGATGTCGTAATCCTTGAGAAGTTCAACCCATCTTCATTGTCTCATGTTTAACTCCTTCTGGGTGAATACATATTTCAAACTTTTGTGATCCGAGTATACGGTCATCTGGACACCATACAGGTAGTGACGCCAGATCTTCAATGCAAATACAATTGCTCCAAGTTCCAAGTCATGTGTGGGATAATTCCTCATCTTTCTTCAGCTGTCGGGAAGCGTAGGCGACTACCTTCCCATTCTGCATGAGTACACACCCTAATCCTCTGCCTGATGCATCAGAGTAAACTTCATAACCTTCTGTGCCTTCAAGTATAGTCAAAACTGGTGCTGATGTCAAAGCATCCTTCAAATACTGGAACGAGGTTTCACATTCTATAGTCCATGTGAATGGCGTGTCCTTCTTCATTAAACTTGTCATAGGTTTTGCTATTTGGAGAAGTCTCTGACGAACCTTCTGTAGTAACCTGCTAACCCAAGGAAACTCCTGATATCAGTCATTGTCTTAGGTATGGGCCAGGTGCTAACTGCTTCTATTTTTGCTGGATCCACTGCGATCCCAGCGTCTGAGATAACATATCCTAGAAAGGAAACTCGATCTAGCCAAAATTCACACTTGGAGAACTTGGCATAAAGCTGGTTCTCCCTTAAGATCTCGAGTACACGTCGGAGGTGACTCTCATGCTCTTTCTTAGACCTTGAATAAATTAGGATATCATCGATGAAGACAACTACGGTCTTGTCCAGCTGCTCTCCGAATAATCTGTTCATCAGGTCCATGAAGACTGCCGGTGCGTTTGACAAGCCAAAAGGCATAACTGTAAACTCATATTGGCCATATCGTGTTATGAATGCTGTCTTTTCTCTGTCTTGCTCTCTGATAGGTATCTGATGGTATCCTGATCTCAAATCGATCTTTGAAAAACCTTTGCTCCTCTTAACTGATCAAACAAATCGTCAATTCGTGGTAGTGGATATTTGTTCTTCACTGACACTGCATTATGCTCTCTATAATCGATACATAACCGAAGGCTTCCATCCTTCTTCTTCACAAAAAGAACTGGTGCTCCCTACGGCGATACGCTAGGTCGTATGTATCCTTTGTCTAATAAATCCTTCAAATGTTCCTTCAACTCAGCCATCTCTGCTGGTGCCATTCGGTACGGTGCCTTAGCTATGGGACCGGTACCTGGTAGTAATTCGATGGAGAACTATACCTCTCTGGATGGCGGTAAGCCTGGAAGTTCCTTTGGAAAAGATATCCGGAAATTCTGACACTACTGGCATGTCTGGATCAAAATCTGGGTCGTGCTCTACATCCTGAACATAGCATAAATATACTTCTTTCTGCTTCCTAACTTGTTTGTACATGGACATAGCAGATATCACTTTTATTGATGGTGCTCTAGGGCTCTGGCATTAAGACACTGTCACTCCTGATGGGCTCTTAAGTAACAGTCTGCGCTCTGCACAAAGGATGCGGCCTCTGTGCTGCCCCAACCAATCCATTCCGGCTATGACGTCGAATCCTAGACCTCTAAACTCAATTAGGTCAATGGGAAATTCCTCCTCCTTAATACGGATAGTGGCTCCTCTATAAAGGCGAGTGCAACTGACCTTCTCCTTAGACGGGAGTGCCACCTTAAAATCAGGTAACTCTACAGCGTCTAGCCCCAACTTCCCCGCAAGCGAAAGGCGAAACGAAAGTATTTGAGGCTCTGGAGTCGAACAGTACTGATGTAGCCCTCCGTTGACAGGAAAGGTACCAGTGAGGATCGTGCCGCCCTTGTTGGCCTCCTCCTTAGTAAGTATACTTAAGGCACCTTCCGTCTCCTTAGCACAACCTAACAACAGAATCTGGTAAGTACTATGACATATGATGGAGGTCGAAAGACATTCACTATTCATAACAATAATGCTTAATTGATGATATGATCTTCTTTCAGATGTCTAAAGACAATTACAATGCTAGTGTTTTTTAAAAGTCTAACTTAATCTTCCTGGTTTCATGTGGGTGGCGTTTATCACTGTCGAAGGTGCTGAGTTCATTTTAATCCTTTAATTCCATAGTATAGCAATCTTGACTTTCCACCCATTATTAAAACATCTCCTGACTTCAATATGATTTTATGCGCAAGGTCCACACGCTTCTGCTCGCCATAAAGGAACTCTGCGTCATCTCCAATTGACAAAGACAATACTGGTATCCCTTGATCGAGGGACCCTTGTGTTTCATCCTTGTCCTGGTGTAGTCCTAAGCGGCCTCCTTCTTCATAGAAGTTGATGATACATAGATCAGCCCTTAGATTGGGAACTGGATCTTCTTCTAACTGTTGAGCTGTATTAACTGCTTGTTCCACAATTTGTAAAAATTCTTCTAGGATTTTTGGTACTTGCGCTCCATCTCCATTTCTTGTATCCTGGTAGGTCTTTGAGTAAGGATTCCAATCCTTTCCTAAGCACATAATTTTCAGCTTCATTTTTTATCCTCCTGGAAATTCGGGAGTGTAGAACCCTCCTGGTCCTGCTCCCAGTTCTTGACATCTTCTGATGATTGCAATTGTGTTTTCGGCGTTAGGTATCCTTTGAGTAGTATCAAACCTGGTTGGATAACCTTACATTGTTCGTTCGCTGGTTCTTATGCTTTGATAATGTTTTCTTCCTGGGAGGGCGATGAGGGGATAGGAAAGCATATCTTATAGCTTCCTACGTGGTTTAAAATTCTACTAGTGAGTCTAATTAGTTCTTTCTTACTCAATTAGGCACTTAAGGCATGCAAGCACTCATTCACAACATTCACTGCTCAATGACATGTTTGTATGGGTTTAGAAATACCTGGGTTGGTAGAATTACCAGCTTCATCTGAGCGGTCCATAACATGCAGGGCGGGTCCCGATGCTGGGCCTTTGCTCCCGGGCGGTAGTTCCTGCTCTCCGGATTTTTAATGCACTCAAAAGCTCGGTGCCCCCATATCTGACAGTGGCGGCGCTGGACTTTCTCCCCTTGGCAGTCCACACCGGGGTGATCCTTTCCACATTGTCTACAGTTGAAGTGGCGGACAAACCTCTGGCCCGTGTTTGAGCCATGTCCAGAACCTAATACAATCGAGGTCAATTATATATATTCCAACGGTACTGAAGTATCACATAAGTTTCAAATTTAACTGCTTGGTTAGTGTGCCTACCCTTAGATGGGTAGTTTTCTGTGAGTTTGCTGCTCCGTAGGTTCCTGACTGGGGGTTCCCAGTAGTCTGGTTCCCCTTCCCTTGATAGGACCCCTGGCCTTTTTGAAAGGGTTTGTTCCTTCTGTTGGAGTTTCCATGCTTGGCATCTTCGCCACTAGTCCGTCCTTTCTCTTTTGGGAGCTCAAAGCATCCCTTCTTTTGCATGTGATCTCCACAACGGAGACAGCATGGTAACATTCCTGAAATCTCAAGTATCATCCAACCATCTCCCATGACGGAGTATAGTAGGTAATAAAATTCCAACTGGTTTATATTTCTCCCTGTTTTACCTGTAAGCTGGTGGGAATGACTGGTCCCATCCAAACTGGAGCCGAGGACTCAGTCCCCCATAGAACCGTTTGACCAAAATCTGGTCCGAGTATCTAATCCGGGTAGCAGTCGGAGTAGTGAAGTAAACTTTGTATAGTATTCATCCACGGTCATCTTTCCCGTCTGTTCCAGCGCGTCAAACTCCTAGTCTTCGCCATTCTGGTGTGGGCCGGGTAGTACTTGCCCCTAAGTAGTGCGGTGTAGGTTCCCCAAGTGAAAGCTGGATCGTCCAGGTGGTCGGCCTTCACCATATTCCACCAATCCCTTGCTCATCTTTCAGTAAAAGGCAGCGAGCCTCACTTTTTCCCTAGCTGGGACGGCGAGTGTCTCAAATGCTGTTTCCATCTCCATGATATAAGTCTCCAAGTGTGCAGGGTCAGTCTGTCCCTTGAATGCAGTTGGCCTGAGATCAGCCAAACTCTTCACCCAATCCTTCTCTCTGGGTGATGGTGGTGGAGGTTGCTGCTGTGCTGCGCAACTCCCGCTTGTGCTAATGCTTGGGCTATCAAAGTAGCAATATCAGCCAGCCTGATAGGCGACTCCTCAGCTGTCTGTCCGCGGCGTCCACCTCTTCCTGACATCTGCAGGATGTTGATGTATATTAGATAATGTGGTCACAATCTTGGTCTTGGATAGTAGTCTAAGTAAAAACTAACTTAAACTCTTTTCTATACTATCTCTCAACCCGTAACCTAAAGCTTAATAAATCCTAATCTCGGTGTATTCTTGTATCCAGAGCGTAACTACGCTCTGATACCACTTTTTGTAACACCCCAACCCGAAATCTAATAACCTGAACGACGATCGCTCCCAAATAAACTTAAACTGCAGCGGAATAAATTACAATAACTGGGCGGTATTACAATGCCGTTAGTCACCCTCGTGACTAACAAGGCTACCCCAAATACAAATCTCAAAAGTCACGGTCCGAATACAAATACAATCCGAGATACTAGGAATCAAACTCAAAGGTACAATAACCAAGTAAAACAAATAACTAGTAATAACTCCCATAGCTTGATCTACCCCACCTACACTCGGTGTGGCAAACTCTTCAACTTCAGGTACCTGAAAAATGGGGGTGCCCCCAAAGGGGCTCAGCAAACAATGAAGCTGGTATGAAAAACGTGCAGCCCATCGGCTACTGGGCCACACCAACTACTTTGTCGAATACATGCAGTCATTTTTTGTAAAGCTGTAAACAAGCATAACATGATAATAACAAGTATCCATACAAGGAAAACAATGTCACATAGAACAAGACTTCAGAAGGTCAAGTTAGATAAACTGTAATCATTGATAATAGTCGGGTCCACACAATGGGACTGACAGGTGTATAAGAGTATGTCGATATAGTGAAGGTATAGTGACCTTGTTAAAAGAGGTGGGTAATGAGTCCCTCAGAAGATAACGTAGTTAACTCCTGTACTTAAAAGAGGTGGGTATCGAACCTTCGAGAAAATAAAGTCTTCCTCCCAACTTGAACTGTTCCGGTACGCAGCCGGTGAGTGGACATAGAGTGCACCCAAAACTCCCGTCGCGACGTAAATTGAATAGGAGACGACCTAAGACAGGTACAACTCCTGTAGCATGCATGGCCAGATCCAACTGGGCTCCTCGTTCTTGTAGTATAGAATTGTTAAGTGTCAACCAAGGATGTTAAGCAAAGACACAATGTGTAATGTCGGTTATCACGTTTGGGATAGCGACGTTGTTGTAAAGTGAAGTTAGTGAGAAACTGAAGTACAAGTTCTCGGTATATTAAAGCACAGGTATTCAATCCACTGGTAATGTAGTGTTGTATGCGTGGGACATACATGATACAGTTAGCATCAACACGCACTCAACAGTGCACAAGAGTAATGTAACATTTTACATTAATTATCTTGGTCGTTATTTCAAACAACAGATAACACACAAGCCGGTGTAATCCGGTAGCAAACAGGTTGCAAGAATCCCATACCGTTCACCGTAGATTGCAGTGTTGATTATACCCTGGTCAACGTCTGGTCAAGTATAGTCCTAGAATAGGATTAACTGAGAGTGTTAATTTATGTTACTCTCTTATAATAATTTATGGATTCACGAAATGATTTGTATTCGTTATTCCATGTGAGGTTTATTCCTTTATGCCTAAGTAGTTTTCGTTAACTTCTTAACCTTATTATAATTAAGGGTTATATATATTTCCAAATCATATAGTCTTAATCATAACTCATATTGTGTGGTAATTTCTTTTAATTACTTATGATTTAGGGTATAACTCATTCTATTATCCCCTTGATTTATTTACAAATCCTTTGATATATATATATATATATATGTACATATTTATTCATGTGCTATTTATGTTACTTGTTTATAATTGTCTAGATGACATAATAACTTTATAGTTTCTCAACTTATTTATATGCCATACATGGGCATAATATTCTTATAGTTTTTTTATTTATTATTCCCCCTTTTAACCATAAATAATATTTATTGGCTATCTTTAAATTCCTTATAACTATATAAGTCATAGTTTTAATTCCATAATCCCTCAAATCAAAATTCTTCTTCCTCATAGGACCTATACTTATTTAAATTAAAATATTTAACTTATATTTCGGTCCTTACAAAAACCCTAATAACTCATAAACTTTACATTTAACTCTAATCTCATTATATTATATAGTTTTAATTCTTTATTTAATTATATTACTAAACCACCTTTAATAATTCGGTTTATAATAGTTGAACCCTATATCTTTTCGAAAATTACAATTTGGCCCCTCAAATTTTCGGCCTTAAAATAATCTTTTCTATAATTACAATTTAACCACAAAATCTTATAACCTTTACATAATATCTTATAAACTATAGTTTTAATAATAATTCCTTTAATTGCCGAAATGCAAATATATATTTTCTTTAATTACAATTCTAACCCCAAGTATTTCGGCTTTGACATAAACTTTACATTATTTACATTTCACCCCAAAACTTTATAATAGTTACTTCATAGCTTATAAACTATAGTTTAAATATTTAATTCCTCTAAATTTTGGAGGTATACTTTATAATTCTACTAATATGGATTCGCCCCATATTAAACTCCAAATTTTCATAATAACTTTTATAAATTACAAAATAGCCCAAATTTTATAAATTGTTATTTTAACTTCTAAACACCTATTTAATTCACCCAAATTCATAATATCAATTCCTACCTTATATATATCATTATTATGTCAATGACACATAATACTTTCGGCTATTTACTATATATTCCCATAACTTCTAAAAATTATATTTTTACCACATAACTTTTTAAACTAGTCATTAAAACACAGTAATTATTTTCAACTTACCCAAAATTCATAATATAAGTTTATACTTTCCATTATATCAAAATTCACCTAATCTAATATATACCTCACGGCTTTAATTAATTGCCCACCAAGTTTTGGTAAAATTCATATTTTACCCTTAAACTTATAAACTTAATATCTCATGTATTTAAATACCTAATTAACTTATCCAAATATTTTATAACATCTTAATACATAGTATTAAGCTATAATACACCAAATTAATCCTTATATTTTCGGCAATTATATTTTTAGCCAATTAATTACCTTAAAACTCCTTAAATCAATTTTAAACCTTAATTCCATCTTTAATTTATCAAAACACATAATTAAATCCTCCTTAATTTCGGCTTTAATTTTATAAGATGATAATTAATGGTTTAATGTTATAAAACATAGTTTAACCATAGATCTACATATATATATGCTTGAATAAATTACTTACTCTCTTAGTAATTGATTTCCTCTTGGTTTCTCCTTGGATCTTTGGCCACACAACCTTGATCTACACTCCTTTGTAGGTGCCTTGAATATTTGAACAAGGATACCTCAAGTTAAACCTTGAATTCCCAAATAAACCTTAAGGAATTTACTAAGGTATTATGTATATAATTTATATAAAAGATTAGGATTTACCTTGAAGACTCAAGATGGAGTTCAAGAACAATGTATTTTCGGCCTTGACAAGGAGAAGAGAAATCAATTAGCTCTTGAAGAGATCTAAGCTTATAACTTAGAAATAACTCTTGTAAACCTTAAAAATCAAAGATTTACCTTAGGGAATTTGGTGTAGGCTCACGCCTTGAATGAGTAGGGGTGAATACCTTGTCAAACCATGGTGAAATTGAAGTTAATGGAGAGGAGAAAGCAAGGAAAAATCGGCCATGTGCTTATCTTGGAAGAAGATGATGTTTTAAGGCATTTTTCTTACCTTAAGCCTTCAAGAACCTTTCTTAAGTGTTCCTTTGATTAGCCACGAAATTCATAGCTTGAATGATGATTGATGTTGATCTAGATCAATGGGATGAATTAGAAGAACTTCCTTGGAGCAAAGAACCGAAAATAAGCTAAAAATGGTGTTAAAGTATAACTAGAATAACTTAAGGTTTGAGAGCTCTTACCAATGGAAGCTTGAAGGTATGGAAGGGGAGGGAGCTGGCGTGATGAAGGAAGGGAAATGGGACAGAAATCGCCACTTAGAAGGGGAGAAGAGACAAGCTTCACAAGTTGTCAAGGATTAGGTGAAAAGAAGGCATTTTAGTCAAAAGGAGATGTGGAATTGTCTAAGGCCTCAATCTATGGAGATATGGGTTGAAATTGAAGGACCTGCCAGCTGCTTCAATCGGCCATGACTAAGGATAGGAGCCAGATTTGTCAAAGTGGAGTTATTAATTGTGAAAGTGACTTAAAGACATAAAAATCATGTCTTTCTAGTAGTCAAAATCGGCCCCCTTAGAGATGGTGAGTCACCATTGTTATCCCCTATTATTATACTTAACTCATGTCATTTAAGTTTATAAACTCGTAGCTAATAATTTGTACAAGTTAAATGTGTAAAACGTGACTTTTCGGTACCCGAAAAGTGCGTTTTTGTGCTCTAAGGAAATTTTGGAAATAATTTGTCTTTATGAGTTCCAAGTGTTTATAAACATTTATTAGTAAATAATGATATATTTAAGGTGTTACATTGAGTTATATGGGGTTACATCAACTCATGACATAATTCCCGAGCTATCGGGACACTCCCGGGGTAAAAGGAGCGTTAAGGAATTCCCCCGAGGATCTTGTTGAATTTTGAGAAACTAGCTCATGGGTCTCTTTAGAATGATTATTAATGATGTTAGGAACTCTAGGAATGAATTATATAGGAGTTCGTGCCGCCTCGGCACCTCTCCGGCTTTTCATGCTTTAAGGGGCGTGCGTGAGCACTCCCGAGCGTTTTGCGTTTTTGACTAAATATAGCCTAGGGACTATGTTTGTATAATCATATAATGAGGGTATGACCATTTGGTTTGAGTTTTAGAAGGTCATACAAGGTCATGCTTAATCACCTGTTTCTAAGGCGTTTTAGCGTTTATGGTGAAACGACTATTTTTACGTAACGTTTCATGCATGTATTTGCATGTGTACGTGAATGAAATTGTTTATTTGGATTATTTTTCATTAAATAATGGTTTTATAATGTTAATTAGATTTGGGGTATTTCAATCTACCCCCCTTAAAAAGGACTTCGCCCGAAGTCTCATATCTAAATTTATAAGGTTGTGGGGGAAACAAGTTCCGTTAAGTATCCACAACTCAATTTAGTTTTTAGGGATCATGTCCCAAGTCTCTATATTCCTAAGTTCATAGTGTACATCAAACACAACATGAATACTTTGGAAGGTCATATCATATACCTACAATGTAGTGCAATGTAGTACACACAATCACAATTCACTTCAAATAGTGCAGCGTAGCGCACATAATCTTTCCATTGTAGTGTAACGAAGTACACATCAGCAAGTAAAAGTACAAGGTACATTCAAATACAGTGTTATACAAGAACACATACAGGACAAAGTGTCACAGAAATGCACAAAAGTGCAACAAAATGCACACTAAACTCACAAACGAAAAAGGCTCTACCCCCTAAAAAAGGGGTACGCCCACGTACCCTAGACTAAGGTGTCTAGTCGGTAAATAATGAGGGAAACTTTGCTCGCATATCCGCTTCTAATTCCCATGTGGCCTCTTCAACATCATGGTTCGACCAAAGAACCTTTACGAGGCTCACAGTCTTGTTTCGAGTATCTCGTGTCTTTCTATCTAAGATTCGTTGCGGTGTTTCCACGTACCGCATTGTTGGTTCCAATGATAGTGTCTCTGGTTGTAGAACATGAGAAGGATGAGGCATGTATTTCTTAAGCTGAGACACGTGAAAAACGTTGTGTACTTTGCCCAACTCTGCTGGCAAATCAAGTCGATATGCCACAAGGCCACCCGCTCTGTGATAGCGTAGGGTCCTACAAACTTCGGGCTTAGCTTGCCCTTCTGTCCAAATCTAATACACCCTTCATCGGTGATACTCGTAGAAATACTTGGTCGCCAACTGCGAACTCAAGGTCTCGTTGTCTCTCATCAGCATACGATTTTTGTCTGTCTTGTGCTGCTTTCATATTATTTCTGATCTGTTGTACTTCTGCCTGAACTTGCTCTAAGTACTCAGGCCCAATGATGACGGTCTCACTAGACTCGTCCCAGCACAATGGTGTGCGGCATGGTCTGCCATATAATGCTTGAAAAGGTGACATCTGTATAGAGGCGTGATAACTGTTGTTGTATGCAAATTCAATTAGATGTAACCTATCTATCCAGCTGCCCTGGAAATCCAAGGCACATGCTCGTAGCATGTCCTCTAAGGTCTGAATAGTTCTCTCTGATTGACCATCCGTCTGAGGATGAAACGCTGTGCTAAGCTTCAATTCAGTTCCAAGTGCTTCGCGAGTAGCTCGCCAATATCGTGAAAGAAATCTGGTATCTCGATCTGAAACAATAGTCTTTGGTACTCCATGATGTCTGATAATCTCTTTCTCGAATAGTTCTGCCAATTTTGGTACCTTCCAAGTGTCTTTCATTGGTATAAATCTCGCCACTTTGGTCAGTCGATCAACAACAACCCAAATCATGTTTAGTCCTCCTCTCGTAGGTGGTAGTCCCACCACGAAGTCCATAGAGATATCATAAAACTTCCATTCTGGAACTGGCATAGACTGCACCATGCCTCCTGGTCGTCTATGTTCGAATTTCACTTTCTGACAAGTGAGACATCGAATCACATATTCTGTCACGTCGCCCTTCATACCACTCCACCAGAAATACCTCTTTAGATCTTTGTACATCTTAGAAGCTCCTGGATGGACAGATGTGGAAGAAGTGTGGGACTCTCGTAGAATATGGTCTTTTATATCTGTGCTGTCTCTGGGAATACACAATCTGCCCTTTAATCTGATCAGCCCATCATCGTGTAACTGGAACTCATACTTCCCTCCTTCAAATGTACCGTCAGACAACTTCTGACTGATCTCCATCATTCGCTGATCATTCTGCTGTGTGCGTTACGTATGTCGTCCATAAGACTCGAGCTAGCCACAATGGCATTTAAAGAATGTGCTCGTCGACTCAATGCGTCTGCTACAACATTAGCTTTTCCTTCCTTGTACTGCAAATCGATGTCGTAATCCTTGAGAAATTCAACCCATCTTCGTTGTCTCATGTTTAACTCCTTCTGGGTGAATACATATTTCAAACTTTTGTGATCCGAGTATACGGTCATCTGGACACCATACAGGTAGTGCGCCAGATCTTCAATGCAAATACAATTGCTCCAAGTTCCAAGTCATGTGTGGGATAATTCTCCTCATCTTTCTTCAGCTGTCGGGAAGCGTAGGCGACTACCTTCCCATTCTGCATGAGTACACACCCTAATCCCCTGCCTGATGCATCACAGTAAACTTCATAACCTTCTGTGCCTTCAGGTATAGTCAAAACTGGTGCTGATGTCAAAGCATCCTTCAAATACTGGAATGAGGTTTCACATTTATAGTCCATGTGAATGGCGCGTCCTTCTTCATTAAACTTGTCATAGGTTTTGCTATTTTGGAGAAGTCTCTGACGAACCTTCTGTAGTAACCTGCTAACCCAAGGAAACTCCTGATATCAGTCACTGTCTTGGTCTGGGCCAGGTGCGAACTGCTTCTATTTTTGCTGGATCCACTGCGATCCCAGCGTCTGAGATAACATATCCTAGAAAGGAAACTCGATCTAGCCAAAACTTACACTTGGAGAACTTGGCATAAAGCTGGTTCTCCCTTAAGATCTCGAGTACACGTCGGAGGTGACTCTCATGCTCTTCCTTAGACCTTGAATAAATTAGGATATCATCGATGAAGACAACTACGGTCTTGTCCAGCTGCTCTCCGAATAATCTGTTCATCGGGTCCATGAAGACTGCCGGTGCGTTTGACAAGCCAAAAGGCATAACTGTAAACTCATAGTGGCCATATCGTGTCTGAATGCTGTCTTTTCTCTGTCTTGCTCTCTGATAGGTATCTGATGGTATCCTGATCTCAAATCGATCTTTGAAAACACCTTTGCTCCTCTTAACTGATCAAACAAATCGTCAATTCGTGGTAGTGGATATTGTTCTTCACTGACACTGCATTAAGCTCTCTGTAATCGATACATAACCGAAGGCTTCCATCCTTCTTCTTCACAAAAAGAACTGGTGCTCCCCAAGGCGATACGCTAGGTCGTATGTATCCTTTGTCTAATAAATCCTTCAACTGTTCCTTCAACTCAGCCATCTCTGCTGGTGCCATTCGGTACGGTGCCTTAGCTATGGGACCGGTACCTGGTAGTAATTCGATGGAGAA
Source organism: Limonium bicolor (assembly GCA_023374045.1). Taxonomy (NCBI): domain Eukaryota; kingdom Viridiplantae; phylum Streptophyta; class Magnoliopsida; order Caryophyllales; family Plumbaginaceae; genus Limonium; species Limonium bicolor. Next base: position 34,466,994 of record CM041778.1, read on the forward strand.
CTCTACCTCTCTGGATGGCGGTAAGCCTGGAAGTTCCTTTGAAAAGATATCCGGAAATTCTGACACTACTGGCATGTCTGGATCAAAATCTGGGTCGTGCTCTACATCCTGAACATAGCATAAATATACTTCTTTCTGCCTGACTTGTTTGTACATGGACATAGCAGATATCACTTTTATTGATGGTGCTCTAGGGCTCTGGCGTTAAGACACTGTCACTCCTGATGGGCTCTTAAGTAACAGTCTGCGCTCTGCACAAAGGATGCGGCCTCTGTCGCCCCCAACCAATCCATTCCGGCTATGACGTCGAATCCTAGACCTCTGAACTCAATTAGGTCAATGGGAAATTCCTCCTCCTTAATACGGATAGTGGCTCCTCTATAAAGGCGAGTGCAACTGACCTTCTCCTTAGACGGGAGTGCCACCTTAAAATCAGGTAACTCTACAGCGTCTAGCCCCAACTTCCCCGCAAGCGAAGGCGAAACGAAAGTATGTGAGGCTCTGGAGTCGAACAGTACTGATGCAGCCACTCCGTTGACAGGAAAGGTACCAGTGAGGATCGTGCCGCCCTTGTTGGCCTCCTCCTCAGTAAGTATACTTAAGGCACCTTCCGTCTCCTTAGCACAACCTAACAACAGAATCTGGGTAAGTACTATGACATATGATGGAGGTCGAAAGACATTCACTATTCATAACAATAATGCTTCATTGATGATATGATCTTCTTTCAGATGTCTAAAGACAATTACAATGCTAGTGTTTTTTAAAAGTCAAACTTAATCTTCCTGGTTTCATGTGGGTGGCGTTTATCACTGTCGAAGGTGCTGAGTTCATTTTAATCCTTTTAATTCCATGGTATAGCAATCTTGACTTTCCACCCATTATTAAAACATCTCCTGACTTCAATATGATTTTATTTGCAAGGTCCACACGCTTCTGCTCGCCATAAAGGAACTCTGCGTCATCTCCAATTGACAAAGACAATACTGGTATCCCTGATCGAGGGACCCTTGTGTTTCATCCTTGTCCTGGTGTAGTCCTAAGCGGCCTCCTTCTTCATAGAAGTTGATGATACATAGATCAGCCCTTAGATTGGGAACTGGATCTTCTTCTAACTGTTGAGCTGTATTAACTGCTTGTTCCACAATTTGTAAAAATTCTTCTGGGATTTTTGGTACTTGCGCTCTCCATCTCGTTCTTGTATCCTGGTAGGTCTTTGAGTAAGGATTCCAATCCTTTCCTAAGCACATCATTTTCAGCTTCATTTTTTATCCTCCTGGAAATTCGGGAGTGTAGAACCCTCCTGGTCCTGCTCCCAGTTCTTGACATCTTCTGATGATTGCAATTTGTGTTTCCGGCGTTAGGTATCCTTTGAGTAGTATCAAACCTGGTTGGATAACCTTACATTGTTCGTTCGCTGGTTCTTGTGCTTTGATAATGTTTTCTTCCAGGGAGGGCGGTGAGGGGATAAAAAGCATATCTTATAGCTTCCTACGTGGTTTAAAATTCTACTAGTGAGTCTTATTAGTTCTTTTACTCAATTAGGCACTTAAGGCATGCAAGCACTCATTCACAACATTCACTGCTCAATGACATGTTCGTATGGGTTTAGAAATACCTGGGTTGGTAGAAGTACCAGCTTCATCTGAGCAGTCCATAACATGCAGGGCGGGTCCCGATGCTGGGCCTTTGCCCTTAGCTCCCTGAGCTTGGTTGGTTGGTGGAGGGCGAGTATCACTGGCTCCACTCTTATGGCGGTGTTTGCCTTTGCTCCTGGGCGGTAGTTCTGCTCTCCGGATTTTTAATGCACTCGAAAGCTCGATGCCCCCATATCTGACAGTGGCGGCACTGGACTTTCTCCCCTTGGCAGTCCACGCCGGGGTGATCCTTTCCACATTGTCTACAGTTGAAGTGGCGGACAAACCTCTGGCCCGTGTTTGAGCCATGTCCAGAACCTAATACAATCGAGGTCAATTATATATACTCCAACGGTACTGAAGTAATCACATAAGTTTCAAATTTAACTGCTTGGTTATTGTGCCTACCCTTAGATGGGTAGGTTTTCTGTGAGTTTGCTGCTCCGTAGGTTCCTGACTGGGGGTTCCCAGTAGTCTGGTTCCCCTTCCCTTGATAGGACCCCTGGCCTTTTTGAAAGGGTTTGTTCCTTCTGTTGGAGTTCCCTGCTTGGCATCTTCGCCGCTAGGTCCGTCCTTTCTCTTTTGGGAGCTCAAAGCATCCCTTCTTTGCATGTGATCTCCACAACGGAGGCAGCATGGTAACATTCCTGAAATCTCAAGGTATCAGTTTCCAAATCTCCAATGACGGAGTATAGTAGGTAATAAAATTCCAACTGGTTTATATTTCTCCCTGTTTTACCTGTAAGCTGGTGGGAATGACTGGTCCCATCCCAAACTGGAGCCGAGGACTCAGTCCCCCATAGAACCGGTCGACCAAAACTGGTCCGAGTATCCTAATCCGGGTAGCAGTCGGAGTAGTGAAGTAAACTTTGCATAGTATTCATCCACGGTCATCTTTCCCGTCTGTTCCAGCATGTCAAACTCCCTAGTCTTCACCATCTGGTGTGGGCCGGGTAGTACTTGCCCCTAAGTAGTGCGGTGTAGGCTCCCCAAGTGAAAGCTGGATCGTCCAGGTGGTCGGCCTTCACCATATTCCACCAATCCCTTGCTGCATCTTTCAAGTAAAAGGCAGCGAGCCTCACTTTTTCCCTAGCTGGGACGGCGAGTGTCTCAAATGCTGTTTCCATCTCCATGATATAAGTCTCCAAGTGTGCAGGGTCAGTCTGTCCCTTGAATGCAGTTGGCCTGAGATCAGCCAAACTCTTCACCCAATCCTTCTCTCTGGGTGGTGGTGGTGGGTGGAGGTTGCTGCTGCTGCGCAACTCCCGCTTGTGCAAATGCTTGGCTATCAAAGTAGCAATATCAGCCAGCCTGACAGGCGACTCCTCAGCTGTCTGTCCGCGGCGTCCACCTCTTCCTGACATCTGCAGGATGTTGATGTATATTAGATACTGTGGTCACAATCTTGGTCTTGGATAGTAGTCTAAGTAAAAACTAACTTAAACTCTTTTCTATACTATCTCTCAACCCGTAACCTAAAGCTTTAGAAATCCTAATCTCGGTGTATTCTTGTATCCAGAGCGTAACTACGCTCTGATACCACTTTTTGTAACACCCAACCCGAAATCTAATAACCTGAACGACGATCGCTCCCAAATAAACTTAAACTGCAGCGGAATAAATACAATAACTGGGCGGTATTACAATGCCGTTAGTCACCCTCGTGACTAACAAGGCTAACCCAAATACAAATCTCAAAAGTCACGGTCCGAATACGAATACAATCCGAGATACTAGGAATCAAACTCAAAGTACAATAACCAAGTAAAACAAATAACTAGTAATAAACTCCCATAGCTTGATCTACCCCACCTACACTCGGTGTGGCAAACTCTTCAACTTCAGGTACCTGGAAAATGGGGGTGCCCCAAAGGGGCTCAGCAAACAATGCTGGTATGGAAAACGTGCAGCCCATCGGCTACTGGGCCACACCAACTACTTTGTCGAATACATGCAGTTCATTTTTTGTAAAGCTGTAAACAAGCATAACATGATAATAACAAGTATCCATACAAGGACAACAATGTCACATAGAACAAGACTTCAGAAGGTCAAGTTAGATGAACTGTAATCATTTGATAATAGTCGGGTCCACACAATGGGACTGACAGGTGTATAAGAGTATGTCAATATAGTGAAGGTATAGTGACCTTGTTAAAAGAGGTGGGTAATGAGTCCCTCAGAAGATAACGTAGTTAACTCCTGTACTTAAAAGAGGTGGGTATCGAACCCTCGAGAGAAATAAAGTCTTCCTCCCAACTTGAACTGTTCCGGTACGCAGCCGGTGAGTGGACATAGAGTGCACCCAAAACTCCCGTCGCGACGTAAATTGAATAGGAGACGACCTAGACAGGTACAACTCCTGTAGCATGCATGGCCAGATCCAACTGGGCTCCTCGTTCTCGTAGTATAGAATTGTTAAGTGTCAACCAAGGATGTTAAGCAAAGACACAATGTGTAATGTCGGTTATCACGTTTGGGATAGCGACGTTTGTTGTAAAGTGAAGTAGTGAGAAACTTAAGTACAAGTTCTCGGTATATTAAAGCACAGGTATTCAATCCACTGGTAATGTAGTGTTGTATGCGTGGGACATACATGATACAGTTAGCATCAACACGCACTCAACAGTGCACAAGAGTAATGTAACATTTTTCATTAATTATCTTGGTCGTTATTTCAAACAACAGATAACACACAAGCCGGTGTAATCCGGTAGCAAACAGGTTGCAAGAATCCCATACCGTTCACCGTAGATTGCAGTTGATTATACCCTGGTCAACGTCTGGTCAAGTATAGTCCTAGAATAGGATTAACTGAGAGTGTTAATTTATGTTACTCTCTTATAATAATTTTATTGGATTCACGAATGATTTGTATTCGTTATTCCATGTGAGGTTTATTCCTTTATGCCTAAGTAGTTTTCGTTAACTTCTTAACCTTATTAATAATTAAGGCGTTTATATATATTTCCAAATCATATAGTCTTAATCATTAACTCATATTGTGTGGTAATTTCTTTTAATTACTTATGATTTAGGGTATAACTCATTCTGTTATCCCCTTTTGATTTATTTACAAATCCTTTGATATATATATATATATGTACATATTTATTCATGTGCTATTTATGTTACTTGTTTATAATTGTCTAGATGACCTAATAACTTTATAGTTCTCAACTATATTTATATGCCATACATGGGCATAATATTCTTATAGTTTTTTTATTATTATTCCCCCTTTTAACCATAAATAATATTTATTGGCTATCTTTAAATTCCTTATAACTATATAAGTCATAGTTTTAATTCCATAATCCCTCAAATCAAAATTCTTCTTCCTATTTCTTCCAAATATCCTCATAGGACCTTACTTATTTAAATTTAAATACTTAACCTTATATTTCGGTCCTTTACAAAATAACCCTAATAAACATAAACTTTACATTTAAACTCTAATCTCATTATATTATATAGTTTAATTCTTTATTTAATTATATTACTAAACCACTTTTAATAATTCGGTTTATAATAGTTGAACCCTATATCTTTTCGAAAATTACAATTTGGCCCCTCAAATTTTCGGCCTTAAAATAATCTTTTCTATAATTACAATTTAACCACAAAATCTTATAACCTTTACATAATATCTTATAAACTATAGTTTTAATAATAATTTCCTTTAATTGCCGAAATGCAAATATATATTTTCTTTAATTACAATTCTAACCCCAAGTATTTCGGCTTTGACATAAACTTTACATTATTTACATTTTCACCCAAAACTTTATAATAGTTACTTCATAGCTTATAAACTATAGTTTAAATATTTAATTCCTCTAAATTTCAGAGGTATACTTTATAATTCTACTAATTATGGATTCGCCCCATATTAAACTCCAAATTTTCATAATAACTTTTATAAATTACAAAATAGCCCCAAATTTTATAATTGTTATTTTAACTTCTAAACACCTATTTAATTCACCCAAAATTCATAATATCAATTCCTACCTTATATTATATCATTATTATGTCAATGACACATAATACTTTCGACTATTTACTATATATTCCCATAACTTCTAAAAATTATATTTTTACCACATAACTTTTTAAACTAGTCATTTAAACACCAGTAATTATTTTCAACTTACCCAAAATTCATAATATAATTTATACTTTCCATTATATCAAAATTCACCTAATCTAATATATACCTCACGGCTTTATTTTAATTTGCCCCCCAAGTTTTGGTAAATTACATATTTTACCCTAAACTTATAAACTTAATATCTCATGTATTAAAATACCTAATTAACTTATCCAAATATTTTATAACATCTTAATACATAGTATTAAGCTATAATACACCAAATTAATCCTTATATTTTGGCAATTATATTTTTAGCCAATTAATTACCTTAAAACTCCTTAAATCAATTTTAAACCTTAATTCCATCTTTAATTTATCAAAACACATAATTAAATCCTCCTTAATTTCGGCTTTAATTTTATAAGATGATAATTAATGGTTTAATGTTATAAAACATAGTTTTAACCATAGATCTACATATATATGCTTGAATAAATTACTTACTCTCTTAGTAATTGATTTCCTCTTGGTTTCTCCTTGGATCTTTGGCCACACAACCTTGATCTACACTCCTTTGTAGGTGCCTTGAATATTTGAACAAGGATACCTCAAGTTAAACCTTGAATTCCCAAATAAACCTTAAGGAATTTACTAAGGTATTATGTATATAATTATATAAAAGATTAGGATTTACCTTGAAGACTCAAGATGGAGTTCAAGAACAATGTATATTCGGCCTTGACAAGGAGAAGAGAAATCAATTAGCTCTTGAAGAGATCTAAGCTTATAACTTAGAAATAACTCTTGTAAACCTTAAAAATCAAAGATTTACCTTAGGGAATTTGGTGTAGGCTCACGCCTTGAATGAGTAGGGGTGAATACCTTGTCTCACCATGGTGAAATTGAAGTTAATGGAGAGGAGAAAGCAAGGAAAAATCGGCCATGTGCTTATCTTGGAAGAAGATGATGTTTTAAGGCATTTTTCTTACCTCAAGAACCTTTCTTAAGTGTTTCCTTTGATTAGCCACGAAATTCCTAGCTTGAATGATGATTTATGTTGATCTAGATCAATGGGATGAATTAGAAGAACTTCCTTGGAGCAAAGAACCGAAAATAAGCTAAAAAATGGTGTTAAAGTATAACTAGAATAACTTAAGGTTTGAGAGCTCTTACCAATGGAAGCTTGAAGGTATGGAAGGGAAATGGGACAGAAATCGCCACTTAGAAGGGGAGAAGAGACAAGCTTCACAAGTTGTCAAGGATTAGGTGAAAAGAAGGCATTTTAGTCAAAAGGAGATGTGGAATTGTCTAAGGCCTCAATCTATGGAAATCTGGGTTGAAATTGAAGGACCTGCCAGCTTCTTCAATCGGCCATGACTAAGGATAGGAGCCAGATTTGTCAAAGTGGAGTTATTAATTGTGAAAGTGACTTAAAGACATAAAAATCATGTCTTTCTAGTAGTCAAAATCGGCCCCCTTAGAGATGGTGAGTCACCATTGTTATCCCCTGATTATTATACTTAACCCATGTCATTTTAAGTTTATAAACTCGTAGCTAATAATTTGTACAAGTTAAATGTGTAAAACGCGACTTTTCGGTACCCGAAAAGTGCGTTTTTGTGCTCTAAGGACATTTTGGGAAATAATTTGTCTTTATGAGTTCCAAGTGTTTATAAACATTTATTATAGTAAATAATAATATATTAAGGTGTTACATTGAGTTATATGGGGTTACATCAACTCATGACATAATTCCCGAGCTATCGGGACACTCCCGGGGTAAAAGGAGCGTTAAGGAATTCCCCGAGGATCTTGTTGAATTTTGAGAAACTAGCTCATGGGTTCTCTTTAGAATGATTATTAATGATGTTAGGAACTCTAGGAATGAATTATATAGGAGTTCGTGCCGCCTCGGCACCTCTCCGGCTTTTCATGCTTTAAGGGGTGTGTGTGAGCACTCCCGAGCGTTTTGCGTTTTTGACTAAACATAGCCTAGGGACTATGTTTGTATAATCATATAATGAGGGTATGACCATTTGGTTTTCGTTTTATAAGGTCAAACAAAGTCATGCTTAATCACCTGTTTCTAAGGCGTTTTAGCGTTTATGGTGAAGCGACTATTTTTACGTAACGTTTTCATGCATGTATTTGCATGTGTACGTGAAATGGTTTATATTTGGATTATTTTCATTAATTAATGGTTTATAATTTTAATTAGATTTGGGGTATTCCAATTTCAATCTACCCCCTTAAAAAGACTTCGTCCCGAAGTCGCTTTACTTAAATAGGTGTATTAATACTACCCATATAGTCCCATAATGAATATCTATATGATATATCATTTACACGTCGTATTGTGCTTATACCGCACATAGCCATCATTTGTGGCGTTAGTTCAAACATATATGGATATAGGCGATCCATCAGCACCATCATTTCCTATCAGTTCTACCAACCCTGACAACCTCCCCAAGATGTCCATACCATATCATCATTCCACATTCCGTATCTAATGATTCATTTCGTATCTAGATGATACGATATGAAATCAATCTACAAGGCAATACAATTATATATATATATCGCAAGTATCATAAAGAAAAGTACTACACACATGAATGTAAACACATCATTCCCAACAAGTATTTGTAAGATACATATATACAATTGCACATCACACATAAACAATTCAACAACGTACGCCCCGCGTACCAAACAACACTAACAAAATGACCAAACAATAGCAACAAACAACGTATGCCCCACATACTACCAGTTCACTGTATGCCTCGCATTCAAAACAACAAGCAACAAACATCGTATGCCCCGCATACCAACAAACATACCAACAAACCACTGTATGCCCCGCATACGAAACAACAAAATTCAGTGCAAACATGTGCGCAGCCAAGAGGCTCTACCCCCCTTAAAAGGGTTACGCCCCCGTACCCCACAAGTATTCAATAGCCGCTCCACATGGAACGCTGGATACTTGGCTCTCATAGAGTTCTCTAATTCTCATGTGGTATCTCCCACCTTTGGAGTAGATTATTCTCATATTAGAGAGACGGGTATGACTCTAGCCCCTCCGGGCTCCAAAACATATAAAGGGTGAGGCACGTGTTTGTGCTCTCTCCCGAATTCGTTCTAATGGGCCTACTCGCTCCGAACAGAGGTGTAGACCCATGAACATAGGCTCAGTTTGATTCTTTGTATTGTCGTATATCACATCATTAGGATTACTAGCATCTTCGCGTATCTTCTCTCATTGGCTTCCAGCTTGAGTTGTCATATGACATTGGCTATTATTAGTACCTAGTGCTCTTTTGCACCTTTCTTGGTAATACCAAGACATATTAGTTTTGATGTCTACTTAGATAAAGATTGTCATTTATGTCTCCTGATGGTTTTGTTCCGGAATAACACATTGTTCATGTTGATATATATATATCTTCTTCCTGTGTGTCGGGTTAGCAACAACGTTGGTATTGTTCTTCCTGCTTCCTGCCAGGGAAATCCATATGTTGTGCTCGTATTAGAGTTCTGCAACTTCATCTTCCATTTCACATTATTCTCTGCGAGTTTTACTCGTCTAAGTTCGCCCATGTATTTATTATTGATAGCTGTTCGTGTTTGTCGCTTCCGCGCGCATTACATTTCAGTCGATTCGATGGTTTGTTAGTCATTATAACGTTTATGTTCTTGTAAAGCATCTGCTAGTATGCTAGCTTTGTTTTTTCCATTATTGCGTAGTTACGCGTTTAAGTTCACATCATTTGGTAGATTCCTCTGGATTGCAAGAACTTGCATGATCCTTATGAGGGTTCTACGTATTATTCGTCCATACTGTGGGTTTCCTGCATCTGTCATCAGCTTCGTCATCTTCAAAGGGTCTCCTTGTCTTCACTGTGTATCGTCTGCTACTCTGTGTTGTAGGTTCCTGGTTCCTCTTGCCCGTTGGTTGAATTGCGGTTATTCTCGTCCATCTTCGAGGTGATTTGCATCACTGTCCGTAGTACGGAGTTGACTACTTCTCGTGTTCTTAACACTACTTGTCTACATGCATGGGGTACCGTACTGATACATTACTACTTACCCCACTAACTCATAAATAAGTGTCTGTCAGCCCACATGCTCCTATCGGAGTGTGGTCGTCCCATGTCTCGTTTAGTAAACTGGTAGCGTCCGTCACACGGCTATTGTGAAGTAATCTATTGTCAACCTCCCTTTTGATGGATGTCCTTGTTGTAGTTCGATGTTAATTGGTCCACATTGTCGGTTATCTTGTCGTAGGTGTTAATGTTCTAGTAAGTGGTTGAAGACAATATTTTTGCTCTTTGAACTCACGTCTTTCCAGTAATATATTGTGTGTGGCACTCCTTTTTGAAGGTAATACGTGGTTATTAATCAGTAAAACGTTAAATATTGGTTCGTTTGTATGGCTGCAATCGATTTATGTAATATTCGTGCTGAGCTAGCAATGTCAGTTTCCCTATCTCGATTTCCATGAGTACTATACATATTCTTTTCTTCCAGGTTAAATTCTTATCACACTTCATCTATATTCCCGATACGGCGTAGGGTAAGTTCTCATACTTGGGTATTTATATGTGTTCCCTCTTTCGTTTAATTGGGTGTATTATAGATTGCATGATTGCTTGAGTGACTCGGCTCTTCATTTCTCATTGACGGTACTGCATTCACAAGGGTATGCCATTTCTCACAGGATTATGCTTGTCCGTTAGGACTAAACATTTATCACTATTAATGATTAGCATTGAATGCTGGTATATTCTTTTGGTATTTGGTTAGTAAGCAATGTCCTTGTTGCTACTTATTGTTTAGTGCTAGTTATTTGTAACTGCGGTTATTTATATTGCGAGTGCGTGATTTGGCGCATGTTGGTTAATCCTCATTGTTGCTCACATTGCTTACGGTATGTACCGTAGCTCCATTACTTCATTATATTAACGTAGACATTGTTATGTTAGTAATATACTCGAAAGGTAATCGGCCCTTCATTTGTACATTAAGTACTTGTTTGCTTGCGCTATTTAGCGTTCAGTTTGAGTGTTTTGTAATATTGATTCAGTTGTTTGCCAGTGTTTAAATTTACACATTCATTCATGATTGACATTCGTCACAGTAGTAAACGACATGCCTTTAACATATATTGATATTTATCATTTTTACATGGCAGGACACCCATGGCGGTAGTCCTTCTTCTACTTAGAACTTGTCTGATAATCAGTACGATCTTGATAATACATATAAAACTTAATCTTGACGTTGATCTCTTTTAATTGTACATAACCGTACGTGGCACTCCTTGGTAAAGATAGTGCTCAGAGGTGGTAATTATTCATGCGTTCAGTGTTGATTCGCGTTCATTGTTGCGAAAGATATTGGTAATGGCCGTATTACGGTAAATAGAATTGTTCTTTCACTCTTGGTCCATCTGTGGACTGATACGTTTTACTAATTCTCTTGTGTTCATCACAGGTTGCCGTATACAGGTAGTGTTTTTTGTGTCGGTACAGATTGTTATACGATTGTATTCCCTCCATAATTTTATTTTGTATGATTTAATATATACTACGTAAACTGTTAATCACAAGTTCCCTTATTTAATATCTTATTGCTAAATTGTTGCTAGTTGTTTGTAACTAGTATACTGTAGTTTTGTTTATCCTGGCTGTAATTAATTGTGGCAACTTGTGAAGAGTCTCAGGAGTCATCCGACCCTGGTGTGATCAGCACCAGTGTTGAACTAACCTTCCACCTTAATTTGTGGTTGGTTTCCCTTGATCCCCGGGAATCAAGTTTTACCTCCCACTTCAATTTAGCCATTAAATAGTTTGATAGTTAAGTTATTTTATGTTGGCTCTTAAGCCGGTGTCATTTAATTCGTTCGTGTTTAGTAGTTATAATTTGTTATGGGTTGGTGTGCCCTTTTTATTGCGTTAGTCGGACTCGTCGGGTCCTTTAGAGGTTGTAGGCCTCGTATCTTAGTGGTTTATTGCAACAATTGTAGTTCTGTAGTTTATATTAGAGGTGTACAATTGTTTGGTGATTATTGGTAGTCATGGTGTTGTACCATTGGTCTATACAGTTTACAGAATTCGTTTGTAGCGATATTAGCAGTGGTAATTGTGGTCGTAGTTGTTTGTAGCACTTGCAGTAGCAAGTGCGCGGGGTAGACGAAATTATTGGTACATTGTTTAAATCAGCGCTTGTAGTGGCAAGCGCACCATGCAAGTAGAGTTGTCGGTTTCCGACTTGTTTGTCTTACTGCTGCATTGGTTGCTTAAGCACTGTTAGAATGATTGTTCATGAAAAACGGTATTTTGGATTGGAAAATTTCCTAACCACATTGTCATTAGATTATCCAAGTCCTCCCTCACGTTAGACTCACAGTAGCGTAAACGCTCAAAATTTGTTTCTCCAAATGTGTCGTCACGACAAGGTTCTAGCGTCACTGTATTGTGTGTACACAAGTTTAGGATTGGAGTTTGAACATAACAGGACGGTATTCTCACAAAATTCTTCCACGTTTTCAATAAAATCTCTTTTTACAGTCTGGTGTTACGATACAATAGTATGGTGGTTAAAGGTCCCATTACGGGCGACGGTCTTGCGGAGCTCATGGTGCCCCCGGTCCACTTGCCCTGATGTCTTGGGTGATCCTTTCCACGACGTTACGGTAGTAGTCGTACTCGCCTCTGGTGGTGTCCATTGCTACAACGCTTGGTCGTTAAGGGTGGTATGGTATTGAGTTTTTATTCATGTTACAGGAGTAGGAATTATTCATTCAGTGTGAGAGCGTTTTAGACGGTCTGTTGGGCTTGGTAGTCCTCTTCCCTATATTCGGGGTTATCTGTCTCAGTTGTATTATACTCATTGGGTTGTGGCGGGAGGGGTACTGTCGGCGGTGGTCCGTCCTGGACCTCAACATGGAAATGGACCGTCACGAATGTACTTATGACGTTTGTGTCTCCTCCTGGCTGAGCTCTCAGCCGGTCCTTAACGGGGGTAATATTCCCGGGCCTTTATGCCCTTGGCCAGCTTCCTGGCTCACACACCACTAGACTTCAGTATTACCGTTCGTCTTCCCAATAACGCACCATATTACAATCAACTCATTTGTGTGCCTCAAGGGCTAACACTTGCAAGCCAAAGGCTCTGCTAACACATAATTCCATTAAGACAAAGACGTTTCGTACCTCACAAACGTTTCCCAAGTCCTAAGCTCACTGTCTTAACCTAGTATCTCGTCATCAGAGTGGTACTCCGCTCTGATACCACTTTTGTAACACCCCTCATAAACAAATACATAAAAGTCACTCACGTTAACAGAAAAATAAAACGTCTTGCAGCGGAAGGATGATCAATAGCTTTAAACTCACTCGGGTGCCACTTGCCATTACTCGCCCATGCGAGTAAGAAGCAGAAGACTAGAACTATCCAACACTAAAACAACTACACTACTAAACCGCTGTGACAACGAGATATCCTATACATCATACTAAGTCTACATCCATAACAGTCGACAAGTGAGCATCTACTCAAGTCCCAATAAATACATCCGTACCGTCCTACATCCACAACTGATAGTGTTATACAAATAAATTTGTGTACAGTAATTAAATTAACCCTGACCACCCGGTACCCGCACTTCGGCTTTGACGTTGATCAGCAACCTGCACAATAAGTGTAGTCTCAGCGATAGACGCTGAGTATGCCGGATCTGGACCCTATTGGTCACTTGTCATTTTTAACCGTCTTGATATTAGATTGATTTCATGCTTTATCATTTTACAGATATAATAAATACTGTAACAACATGCATGATTATATAACCATTCCTCCAATCCAAACAGTCATTTATAAATATACACAGCACAATCACACATCATACAATACGACAGCATTAGTTCATCATACGTCGTATTTTATCATCATCATGTATTTCAACATTCGGCCCCCCGGGCCCTCACATATCATTTGTTTTGGTTAGCACTGTCGGGCGTCAATTAGGACAACCCGAAATATACTCACTTGGACAGTAGTCCCACGTACACACAAGGTGCTCACTGCCCTGATCATCCGAAGACTCTGGGACTATTTCACTTTGCCTTTGTAAAGGCGTCCATTTAGGTGGCCAAGGGCCTGGTGCCAACGGTAGCACACTCCGCCTGACGATCTATCTAGGTTCGTTCAGGATTAACTAGGGTAAACCCGATACGGGATAACCCAAGAGATCTCTACGCGCGACCAGCAGCCAGTGACTGTCTGGATTAAGGTACATCATCACATTCATTCACACTCCACTGTAAACTTCATTAGTTAGGTAGTCAGTTACAGTTTTAACCATGGAGACATTCACTTATTTTGTTGGCTGCCCTGTGGGTCTTACGCACGCCTAGAACGATTCTAGGTAGTATTTATGTTCGAGTTGAAGCTCTAGGGACCGACAATGTCGTGTCCCGTCCCTAAGTGTTTTACTTAGGTTATAACTACATACTTGTAATACTTAGTGTATTAGGTCAGGCAACGATGATTTCAATCACACGTCTCGCATATGTAGTTTTATATAAGTCGATCTATAGTCGACGTAGTATTAGTCCCGTAGGACGTTCGTGCATAAATTTATAATGCAGTAACACAGATATCCATCACACACATAATCACATACATACATCCACACAAGTTATTTAACAAACAAATCCGAGCCCGAGGAATTCCTCAGGACAACTCGGATCAAACCCCTTTACATACCGTACACCGTGTCACGATCGTGCAGTGTAGACCACTAAGATTTCTCGAGCGCGCACGTCTGACAGGCGATCTAACAATACGAAGAACGCTATATGTCAATCCACATGACAGTATGATTCGGTATTTCCGAATAATGTCTGTAATCCCGGTACTACGCCCCCGGATATTCAACTGTTACTAATTAACGTATAGTTATCTTAAAAATTCCTTACTCGTAGTAAGTATTAGTATTCGGCTCAACAAGGAAGTCGGTTTCTATACGAACGTCATAGTTAACATTTTTAACTTAGGAATTACAGTTTCCAACCCGCAATATTTTAAAACGTTACGCCTTATACAACTTCGTTCGTTCTCGTACATTTTTAATCCAACCGTTATATTGCATGCATAGGTATTTGTTATAACCTATGGTTGCATGCATGGTTATATTTTATAACCTATAGTTGTATGCGTTCCATGCAACGTTAGTTTAGATGACTTAGTATATTACCATTCTTTAATATACCTTATATTATACAACTTCCCAATTATGTAACAAATTGTATTTATTCAAAACCTTATGACTTGGTAGTATATAATTACACTAACAAGTCAATATTCATTATTTATTATTATATGGTTTGTAAACCATAATATATATGCATGTTATTTGCGCCGGTTTGCATATATGTATATATGTACATTGATTCTTACTGAAATATGAAACCTTACATTATGTACATGTTATTCCTTATTCAAGGTTTATTTTTTTTCATGCTCAAAATCATATGGTACCCATAGTATTTATGTCCTTGTATACTATAGTTTACAATTTCATTTCTTGCATGATATTCATGCGGTAATAGTATATAGTTTTATAAACTATGTTTTAACCACATACATTTACACGATGTTACACTCATATCTTATATTATATAACATGATATTTTATATTCCATTCAACATTACAATGTATAGTTTTAAACCATATATATATATTTGCCGCAAGGCATACATGTTATACAATTATTAATTCTTCATTCCCCATAGTTTTCATTAATTACAATTTAACCACACATTATTATACCATGTTTTAAGCATCATATTTTATAACATTAAAACCTTATAACAAAACATAACCTATAGTTTTATAAAATTCTCTATAATTGCCGAGAAGGCATATAATTTATATTTCATTCACTTTTCAATTCCCACACTCTCTATTTATTACAATTTCCACCACATATTATAACATGTCATTTTAACCTTACATTATATCATTTTATTCTATTAATTCATTACAACATATGGTTTTATATATATATATATATACTTACCGAACAGCCCTCATGCTATTTTGGTTTATTTCTTTCCAGCACCATATATTTTCTATATTTGCACTTAGCCACATATATTATAACAAGTTATACACTTAGGTTATATAATATGGTTTTGATATTTATTACTCATATAACCTATAGTTTGATTATGCTTTATTCCAAACAGCCCCCAAGTTGTTTCTAATTTCACTTCCGCCCACATTCTTTTTCCCTTTATTTACATTTTGACCCCAATTTATATTATATACCTTCTTGTGTCACAAAACCATATATTATACACTTTTATCAATATAGCCTTTTATATACCTCCAAAAATTCCCAAATTTAATACTTAAGATATAAATCATCATATTAACCAATCTATACCCTTACTTTTCGGTATTTGCATTTTAGCCCCCAAAAGTTTTATAAATTCAACATTTCACCTTTAATGTTATTATAAGCTCATACATTAATTATTTATGACATTAAATTTGGTCAAGGCTTCATCTTGGTCAATGTTGACCAAATATACACTAGTTTGACCATAGGTTTATGTCCTTGCGGTTTTGACCACACTTTCTCAAAAATTACAATTTGACCCCCATATTTTATAAAACTTAATAAAATTCATAGAATAATTATTTTAACATATAGTTTTCGGTTTTATTTATATCCAGACCCTAAAATTTATTTAAATTGCAAATAAGTCCCAACTACCTACGGTAGAAATCATTTTGTTCTAAATTCATTTTAAATCCATTTTTGAATTAATATAGTAATTAAATTTAATGGCCTAAAATGTTTGGCCTTGGTACAATAATTAACATTGAATAAAATTAAACATAAGTGTCATAGAAACTATATTGCTTACGGCTTATTATATAGTTTTTCTTTAATGTTTCCTAAAATCATTTAATTAATCCTTATGACATATTATGTCATCCAAACCTTCAACTAAAAATGTTATACATTACAATATATAGCTAAGTCATTTAAGACCATGTTTGGTCTTGGTTTTACTTCCCTTGCCACCATATATTTTATAATTTATATTTTTGACCCATAACTAGTTTCCTTGATATTATAGGTCATTAATATTCTAACTAAACAACCAAAAATGTTAACAAACATTTTAATACATAACTAAGTTATATAGCCCCAATAAAACCCACGGCTTACATATATGCGTAACCAAAATGTCTCAAATACATTATAATTCCACGGTTTTTATTTTTAAATATCCTAATGGCATAAAAACCATATAATGAAGGTGTTAAGTACACTTACATTGTTTTTAAGCGAATCCCTTCAGCCTAGGCTTCACATGTGCTCACGGCTGATGTATGAAATCTCAAATCAGTTCCACATGAACCAATACATTAGCTTTGTTATATACTTCATTAAGGTACTAATACTCACCTTGGTATATATATATTTTTGACTTGTTTCCCTACGGTTGTGCAGGTTAGTCTCAAAGGATTTTCCAGCAGCATTTCATGCCAAGGAAAGAACATACATTAGACATGCACTACAAGGTTATTAATGGTGGATTTAAGCTAGAGAAGAGTATGGTATTTACCTTGGTTTAAGGCTGGTTACAAAGGCACTCTCACGCCTGTTTTTTGTAAGCAACAGAGGGTGTTAAAACTAGACTTACTTAAGTACATATCACCGGTAAAAACAGAGAGGAAATAGGCAAGATTCTTCTTACCGTGAGCATGGTCAGACAAGGGTGTTTATATGGGTGCTTACGCCTGGTTTTGAATGGGAGAGCAAGGCATTAAAATGCTACTAATACCAACATGTATTACCGGTAGAACAGGGAAGAAAAGAGTGGGTAATTTCCTTACCGATTTGACTAAGAATGGAGTTCTTACTCTTGGATCTTTTTCTTCACCCAGCTGAGTTTTTCCTCTGGTTTTTACGTGGAGAAAAATAAGAAGAAGGAGCTTATAAGAGCTGGGAAAACTGGAAGAAAACGGTAGTAAGGCGCATGGACTTTACCTTTGTTTAGATAGTATAACACTTCCTTCTCTTCTCTGATTTTTACATGTAAGGAGAGCAAGGGAAGAGCTGAGAACTCCCTTTGTTTCTGGTACGTGAAGAGGCAAAGTTTGAGCTAGGAAATGAGAGTATACTACTGTTAATACAAGAGGAGGATGGCATGGTTTTGTTTTTAGCGAAAAGGGTGAAGATTGAGCTTTAACTTGGATCTTCTCCTTCACTAAGTGTTGGGCATTCTTCCTCTATTTATACGTGGAAGTAGTAGTGAACAGACTGGGGCACTTCTACTGGTATTTACGTGACGAAAAGTAGAAGAAGAAGAAGAAGAAGAAGAAGAAGAAGAAGCTTGTTACAAGCTTGGAAGAACTAGAAATAAACTGGTAATGTAGAATGAGTGTTTAAGGGGAAAAGAACTTACCGTGAGCTCGTTACAGCAAATGAGTGCACTTGGATCTGTTCCTTCACAAGCTGGGCATCTCTTCTAGTTTGTTTACGTGAAGGAAACAGAAGAAGAGGCTTTAAGACAGGCTTGGAATATCACCGGCAAACAAGGAAGGGAAACAATGGGTATTTCCTTACCGAGCTGATCGAGAATGGAGGCTTAAGCTTGGATTCCTTTTCCCTTCACTAAGCAGGGGTTTCATCTCTGGTTGTACGTGAAAGGGCAAGCTCGAGCTGAGAGCTTCCTTCTCTGTGTTGTTTTTTGTTAAGCAGACAAGGAATGGAGCTCCTGGTCGCTGGGAATACTACCGGAATGGAGGAAAGGAATAAGCTAGTTTTTTTTGTTGCACTTACCTACTGCTCAACAGTTTGTGCTGGAGATTGAGAGCTTCTCTCGGTTCTGGAAAATGAAGGGAGCTGGGCATGCTCTCGGTTCCGGTGGAGCAGCAAAGAAGGAATTGGGACTACGAAGAAGGAGAAGAAGATGGTTTTGAAAGAAACGAAAAGGAAAGCGGTCAATGCATGGGGTGGGTATGGTCCTCGGCTGCTGTGTGGTGGCTCCTACTTAATTATTTGAGCTAACTTCCCCTGATTAAAGTGTCGGACATGATGGGTAGAAGTAGGTAGTTTTTTTTGTAATAGTAGTACGGTAGGTAGGCTTGATTGATTAGCTAATATATTATATGTGTATACATGACATACTCATATTATGTAAGTGGTAGCTGGTGGTTTCTGGGATGGTTCTGCAACAGGTAGATTAGTAAAATATGCAGGCGGTGGAAGAAGTTTGATCGATTTGATAATGTATTATATGTCACATATTGAGCCGAAATGAAACTCACAACCCCGGTGGCTTCTGCATATACTGCAAGCGAACAAGAGTAATCAACTAAAGCAACGGCAATGATCAGACCAAAAAAGGGATGAGGTGATTTGTTTAATGTAGTAAAAGTATAACAACTTACTTTAGTAGAGTATATGTGATGAGTCACAATTGATTGCAAATGGGGACGGTAAATAGTTGGGAAAGGAGGCTTATACTGGCGGAATAACATAGTCAAGGTCAAGGGAATATATTGACCATATACTAGATTAAGAGATAAAATGTTATTTTTGCCCTATTGGTCACTATTCATAAAACAATGCACATATTTTTTTGAATATTTGAAAAACTTTGAATTATACATTTTAATGTGGCACTTTATGTCACATTACTATTTTAAGGGTATCCAAGACCCTAAAATCAAATAAAACTTTTTTGGAGGTAACCTCATAAAAATGTGCTTTAAGAAGGTTTAGTGCACATTTTATGTTCTAGTGCGTTCCTGAGCTTGGTTTCCCTTGGAAACGGTTTTAATATGTTCATTTATGAGTTATAAGGCTCAGGTTGAAATTTTAGGTCAAACGGAGTTCGTTTG
Organism: Limonium bicolor; assembly: GCA_023374045.1. Lineage (NCBI taxonomy): Eukaryota > Viridiplantae > Streptophyta > Magnoliopsida > Caryophyllales > Plumbaginaceae > Limonium > Limonium bicolor. The sequence continues at coordinate 34,486,669 of CM041778.1, forward strand.
GATATTTAATCACCCTAAAAGGTCAAAGGGGTGTAATTCTTGCTTTCTGTTAAACTTTGTTGTGCTTAATTTATTTTTAAGGCATGTTTAGGCCTTAATTTAATTGATCATATGTTTAATCAATATTTAATTAAGCAGGGGTATTTCAGGTCGGGTGATAAAAGGATGACAGATCGGGTGACAGATGAAAAATGTCATCCGTCACCCGACTCGACCAATCACCCGATCATCCGTCATCCGATCCCTCATCCATTTATTTCGGGTTTTCATCCGTTTATTTAAATCGGGTGGATCAGGTTAGTGGGTATCCGTTTAAAATTGTCATCCCTAGTCTCCGGCCTTATAGCTATGGTGAATGGCATGTGCTCTTTTTATAAGATCAATAACGCCTTAGTCTCAAGCGAGTTTGGCTGGTAATCAGGGATGTCAACTTTAATGAATATTTGTTGACAGTAACTATGAGAATGAAGAAGAAACAGACCGATACAATTGTTGGTTCATTGTTAAAAAGCGCAATGGTGTCGCTATCTCTTTAATCCATTTGAGAGTGCTCTTATTTTCTGGTTTCGCACTCGTTATTCACCTAGCTGCATGCACCGCGGTTCGTTGTCTCCCTACGATGGAGTGTTTGACTCGCGGTTCGTTGTCTCCCTACGATGGGAGGATCGTTTGATTTCCTAGTTTCCATTGCTTGTCATTACATTCCCGGTGCAATGATGACATTTATTGTTTTTTCCTTGCAAGTGGAGAAGATCCAACTAGATGCCACTCGGTTGGGAGATCTTTCTCCCAGCAGCTCTTTCGATTCCCTATGGCATGCAATATGCATAGTGCCGCCATTCTCGCCCGTCTCTACTAACCCTAGTCTTTATCCTATTATGTGTGACCAGCTTCCGATGCAAGGCTTTTGCATGCTCGGCCAACATCTCTTCTTCATGTCTCTCAAGTTGCATATTCCCCATTGCACCCTTATCACAAAGCCCATCATACCCACCATGTTCGTCCTTGCCATGGCACCTTCTTAGTTAATGGAGTTCCTTGGCTGCTGAGCATTGCCTTCTCGCCCAAATTTTTCGGTCATACTGATAAGTGGTGAAATAATGTTATTTTAGGGTATATATTCACCTTTGTTTTACTTGGTGCATAACCTATTCCACTACTTTATAGAGTACTTTTGTGATTATTAGTGAACTTATACGATTGGACATATTCCAATAGGTAAATACTCATTTTGAGTACATTTGAAAGACTTAATAAGAGGTCACATCAATGATCAAACACTTTGGGAAGGATGTCAAGCCAACGGGAAGCCGCGGGGTTATTCCGGTGCAAATAGAAGCTTATTGGAGCCGACTGGCCCAGGCCGACCGACCCTAGTGGGTCGGTCCAACTCGTCTCCCAGCTACTGGAACCGACCAACCCAGAATGACCGACCCGGGTGGGTCAGTCGAACTTAAGATCGGCATGTGCAGTCATCTTCCAAAGTTCGACCTACCCACAGTGGGTCGATAGGACGAAAATTTTTCCCAGATTTGTGTTTGAAAAGCTGAATTTGGGGACTCTCCTTCTCATTATTCACTCCACCCGACTCTAGCCTGAAAAAAGATAGAGGAAGGCGAAAACAAGAGAGAAAAGAAGAGGAGAAAAGAAGAGAAGAAGAAAAGGAAGAAGGGCTTGAAGATCCTACCTCCATAGATGCTTCAAAGCTCCTCTAATGGCTAAATCACTCTTCTCTCTTGTCTTTCTGTTTTTAATGGTTGAGTAGTCTCAATTTGTATCCTAGGATGGGGTTTGACCCTAATATTGCTTATTGAATGCTCTTGACCTAACTCATTGAATACACTTGTTTTATCTCCTTTAATGTTCAATTAATGCTTTAATTTGATCAACTACTGCATTTATGGTGGTTCCTTTCAATATAAGGTTTTGAGATTGGGATTTGACCAAGGAGGGATAAATCCTAGCTTTTGCACTCTTGATTTGAGGGTAAAAGTTTAGGACTATTATTTAAGAGCTTCTGTTTAATGCTACCTAGCAACTTTGACCTTCTTTAATTAAGAGGTATGATTAATTAGGTCATAAATGATTGTTCTATGATTTGGGGATTTTTGATTTTAGCTCTAGACGTTGTGAAAATGAGTTATGGTTATGAGTTTCATTGGGTAATTTAGGTGATTCGCCATTATCCTAGGGTACTTCTCCATCCATTCCAACCAACCACTTTAGTTAACTATTTCATTGCTTTTTCTTGTGTCTGCAAACAACTAAGCTTGCCTCTGGCTAAACCCTCATTTACAGTTTTTAATTGTAATTTACTAAGATACCAAAGCTCGGGATTTAGAAACCAATTTCCTTGTGAATACGATATTTGTTATATTACAACGAATTGAATGCACTTGCCCATTGTAGCTAGGTTTTACTGCTATATAGTTTTTCCACTAACACATTCCCATTTGCCCAACAACCCTAGCCCACATCTTGCAAGAGTGTTGGACTGAGTTCGGTGGATTTAGGTTCATCAAAGTTGACCACAATCTTCTTATTTTTGAATTCGAAACTATGAACACTATGGAGGCGATAAGAGTGAGAGGCCCCTGGACCATCTCCTTGCACTTTAAACATTTGACCCATCGAAAGCGATAACGCAACATGAATTCACCTGGATCACATTTGGGTTTGGGTTTATGATGTTTCGCAACATCACCATACTCTGGAGTTCATGAGAAGAGCGGCATAGAAATTGGGTCGATTCTACGAAGCGGTTTGAAGATGGTCTTTCCTCAAGTTTTAAGTATCTTCGTTTCAAAGTTCTACTCAATGTCCAAGTTCTAGTCTTGCGAGCACTTCCTATGCTAGTCGACGTTCGCTGCTGCGTTTTCACTATCACCTACGACAACATGCCATTAATATTCTCCATATGTGTTCTTTTACACATACGACTAATGCATGTACCCAGCTCTGGCCGGAGAATGAAGTTGGGGTTCCTTATGGTATGTGGCTGTCAACTGATGTTTACCAGGCTCGAAGGTGCATGTAGGATATTGTTTTTGCCGCCGGATGCCTGGAATACACCTCAGCAGATGAAGCACCACCAATCCTGTGTACTAGCCCCTTCGTGTCCGTTAGTTTAGGCCAATTGACCAACTCTGACAATGTTACACGCGGACAAAATGTTGAGCTCCCTCACTCTTCTGGCGGCTCTCATAAGTGCAAATTCCATGATGTTCTTATGGACACTACGCGAGCATAATTTTGGGACCTTTAGAGGCGAGAAGAAAAGGTAAGGGTAAGGCTTTGTTGTGCTCGAAGCGGTGAATTAGAGAGTTGATCTCGATAAGTCGATTCTAGGTGAATCTCAATCAGCGTGGGGGGTGAGGCATGGTCCTCTGGGGGCCTAGGTTTGGACGCAGCCCTGGCACCCAGATCTTCTGTAAATGTGTCATGTTTGTCTCATTATCGGTTTGGCTCTAGATTAGTTGGTTTTCTGGTAGGTTACGTTGAAGTTTGTTTTCTTTGTGGTTTAGATACGGTTGTAATATCAGTTTGTTTGGGTAGATTTGTGTCAATTTCGAAGGTGATCAAGATGCTAGAGCATCAATCTTTACTCTTCTGGAGACGCAGACCCCCAAATGAGTTTTCTACGCAAAAAAGATAGGTAGGTTTCGGTGGGCTGTAGTTTGGCCTTGGTTAGTAGTCGAATATGGGTTGTTTACTCTAATCAAGTTCGTATGTCTTTAGGTGTGTACTAATCTTTTGTCTAATCTAATTTATTCACCATGTTTACGAAATAAATTCACCTGGTTTAAATAAACAGATTAATCAAAATAATGGATGATAACGATGACACAAATAACCAAACATGATTGAAATACCCCAAACTTAGATATAGTGTTTAAGTGATAAACTGAGGTATAAGAAGGCTAAATAATGCCTTAGAAACATTAAGAAACCATTTTAATCAAAGAAAGCATAAGGAAACACCGAAAGAGCAGTTTAAGCAAAAACGTGCTCTAAGCTTGGAGAGACTTGGGTGAGCACCCAAATATCATTCTAAGACCTTGGTAATATCCTAATGGTAATTTTAAGCCAATTACCAAAGAAAAACAAGCTCAAAAACAAGTTAAAACATAAATTGTGCTTTAAGGACTCTTAAAGGACATTTTTGAAAAATTGTCTTAGAAAGGGGTTTTAAGTGGCTAAATTCCCATGATTACTCCTTAATTAACATGTGTACTAATTAGTATCACATTAGGGAGTCTAAATCAATGGGAAATCAAAAATTTCACAAATATGTGCACTAATTTGTGAATAGTAACCAAATAGTGCCTAGTTTATTCTTTAAGCAATTAAGTCTAATTAATTGGTCAAACAAGACCATGACCAGCCTAATTAATGAAGGGGCCGGTTTTCTAAGGGTGTGAGTCACCAAAAGTAGCCAAGTAATGTTAGAAGAAAAAGAGAAATGTAACTTGTTACTATTTGCTTTAAGGAATCAAATATCTAATATGCTATCTCTCTCCTCCTTTCTTCATTCTTCACCATCTTCATCGATTTCTCTTGCTCTCTTTCTTCTCTCTCACGTAAGAAGCAACCTCCATGCTAGCTCCATCTTCTTTGCCCACATCTTGCTCATTTAAGCTCCAAAATCAAAACCAAGCACATATATCTCTTAGTTAGCTCAAGCTCATTCTTTCTATCTTTTCAAAACTTCAAGAGCCTCATTTTGGAGCCAAGGCAAATCGCCATTAGAGGAGGAAACTCAAGCTTGGAGACTCCATTAGCTTCTCCATTCTCTTAAGGTAAAGAAAATGTAAGAAAATCTAGGTTTCCATCATGTTCTCTCCATGTCCGAAAATTATCACTCATGGGGTCCATTTTTATGCCTTGTTCTAGCTTGTTTTCTACTCTTCAAAGGATAAAGGAGGTCCTTCTTGCTTCATATCCAAGCTTGTCTTGAAAACCAAGGTAAAACAATCACCTTAATACCTTAAAGCACATTTTTAACCTAGGGTTTGTTCCCTAGGGTTAATGTATTATCTAGTACTCATTGGATTCATTGGATATTGGTTATAACATTGGCAAGGAGAGTTTAAGTGGTGACCGAGATTGAGCAAGGAAAAAGTCTAAGGAGGAAAGTTTGTGAGCTTGTAAAAGAACAAGGTAAATTACTTACCTTAAGATGTTTTATTGTTTAAGGGAATGGGATTTAGATATGTGATGAGTGTAGCTTAAGGTTTACATTAGAAAAGGGCTATATACAACCTAGGAGAAACAATGACTATACTTGTGAACTTGTGACTAAGGAGCAAATGAGAAAAGAGATAGTCAAACAATGTTGAGGTGAATTACAAGAAGCATTTTATTTCAATGGGAGCCTTGTTGTGTGTATTCGCAGGTCAAAGGCAAATATATGTGGAAATTCAGTGGTTAAGATTATTGTCATTTAAGGGCCTAAGTGCCAAGCATTTTAAGTTTATACACTATATGATGATGTGGTGTAGTTTGGGTGTAAATTGTGTGTTAAGATGTTGTAATGAGAATTTGAGTGATCTTGGTTGTTTGATGGTGAAAAAACAAGTTGTTGGGTGTAACAATATACTAGAGAACCCATGGCAAATTTTAGTGAAGAACCTAAGTGTTTAAGATGTTCTAAGGAGATTTCATGACTAAGGAAGTACTAGGAAGTTGTTTTAGAGGTGTCTTGATGAAAAAGGGGTGAGAGTAAGGTGTTTTAGTGAGTTATAATGACTTAGGCATCACTATGGAGGATTTAGGAATCAAAAATGTACTTGAGTATTTAGGACTTAGGCAAATGTTGGTAAACAACTAGGAACGAAATAATGTGTTGATGGATGGAAGCATAAGCTTGTGAAGAAAAATTAAGTAGTTGCATGAAAGAGTTTTAGAGGGTGAAGGATGCTTGGGAGATGATGTTATAGTGGTGAGGAAGCATTTGGCATAGTGGTTACACTAGGTATGAACCACCACCTAGAAACCTAGTGGAAAATATTACAAGTGTTGGCATGATTACAAGGAAAAATGCATAATGATTAAAGTGGATGTTGGTGAGTGATTTAAAGTGTTTAGTGGTTGGCTTAAGGTGTATTTGAGGTGCCCAAATGAGGTTAGAACATATTAGGATATATGAGGAGAAGTTTGGAGTTAAATGGGAATTTAGAAACAAGGCTCTGGAGCCGACCGACCTTAGGGACCGGACCTGCAAGGTCGGTCGAGCTCAATTTACACTACCGGAAAGAGTCTCTAGAATCGACCGAACTTGGGACCGGACTTACAAGTTCGGTCGGGCTTGTATTTTGTGAAGGAATTAAGTCTCTGGAATCGACCGAACTTGGGACCGGACTTGGCAAGTTCGGTCGAGCTCAAATTTCCCACGGGGAAAACTCTCGGGAATGGACCGACCTTGGGGACCGGACTTGCAAGGTCGGTCGGGGTAGAATTTTCAAACGGTGATAGGTTCTGGAATGGACCGACCTTGGGTAAGGTCGGTCGGTGGTAAGTTCGGTCGAGCCTAAAACATAAAAAAAAAAAAGAAATTTAAATTCTAAGGATGATAATTGGTAATAAGGTATGCCATTGGTAGGGTAGTAATGATTAGGACCCTAAGAACCTAAGGGATTAAGTTAAGTAAAGTAAAACCTTAATGTTAAAGTTAAGTTTATAAGGTTAAGTGGCAAGGACTTGAGAGGGTATCGAATGGGAATCTTTAGGGACTAAGTGAGTTAAGTAAGGTACAAATAACTAATGGCCTAAAAATGAATCAATGTTTTAGGTTTGTGAATTGGGACCCCGGAGAAGGTTAAACAAACGACAGACGACGGTGAACGGTACAATCTTTCTTGTGACCTGCTTGCTAACGAGGTGTCCCTCGGCTTGTGCGCTATCTGTTTATTTGCTATGACTAAGACAAGATAAAGCATGCGACCGGTTTATTTGTTCTCGTTGTGTATGTGTTTCCTTTACACTAACCCACGAGACTTGAGATTGTTACTAACCAAGTTTAGTACTTACTGAGTTAGGAATAAGAGTTAAGTATTGGTGATTGTTGGTTAATACCCGTTAAGGTTTAACTAACATTTGGCGTTTAAGATTTCTACTAACTAGAACTTAAGTGAGGAAACCCGGGACTGACTCCAGTCATGCATGCTAAGGAAAGGGGGACGGTATCTGAATCAGATCCGCCCTCCGCTTAAGGACTTGTCTTCGGACTTGTTGCCTAGGGCCGGTTGCCGGCTCAGCTACGCTGGACTCCCGTCCAGGGTAGGTGGCATTAAGACGGTGCGGTAGGATCACCTAAATCCTAGGTTTGAGATTAAGCTACAACCATTTCCTTTCTAGGAACGGTTTGTATACTGAGGTTAAGTTAAGGTTAAGATTGAGGTAAGATAAGGCACTGAGGTTAAGGGAATCAGAACTAAGGAGGGGGTTACTAACCCGCTTGATAAGGGAACGCTTGTGTCGTTCATTGTGTGTGAACTATGTATGTTCATCTATGGATTGTTGTTTATTGCACTTCGTATCATGCTTGTGTACTAAATCAATTTCCATGCTATCGACAATTAGTCGTCGTAGCCCCGTTAGCTTGGGGGCCATGAGAGGGAGTAGTACCAGCATTCGTGCTGACCCCCTTTGGGGGCTGTTTTTACACTTGCAGGTAAGAGGCCTATGAAGTCACTCCACGAGAGTAGGAGCGGTTAGACTTAGGATGGGTTGTTTATTTTTGAGTACGGGTTGCGCTTGTGCTCCCGTCTGTTTATATTGAAACTGATGTAAGTTTGTGATTATGACTTAGATACTTATACTCGGTTGGTTGGTGGTATTTTGGTTAGTGGTATTTGGTTGGTGGTGTTTGGTTGGTTGTTTATTTTGGAAAAGTGTTGTAATCGATAAGGCCGGTATATTCTAACGATCAGACCGTGGCAAGGTCTCGGTGTTTGTTAATTCCGCTGTGACGAGTTCGATTAAGTGTTAAGTTTTGCGATAACCACGATTGGCTTTGGACAGGGTGTTACAAAGTGGTATCAGAGCGTAGTTACGCTCTGATCAAGAAATACCGGACATGAGTAACCACCGAGTTAGGATATAAGTTAAGAAATAAGTGATGAGCTGTTAGTGTGAGTAGAGTCAGATGACCACTAATAAGTGTGGATCGTCTTTACCGTCTACGGACGTTATAAATTCATTAACCGAAACAGTGGTGGATATGAATCTAATGTGAGTTATGCTTGTTCAGATGTCAGGAAGGAGAGGCCGAGGCCGTCCCAGAGGCGACAAGACTGAGATACCGGAGGGGCAGACGATCGCGGAGATCGTAGCTGCCGCATTAGGGCACATGGGCTATCAGCCTGGTGTGGGTGCACCACCTCCACCGCCACAACCCCGGGAACCAAATTGGTGAAGAGCCTTGCAGATCTTCGACCCGCACACTTTAAGGGGGGAGACCGATCCCGCCAAGCTTGAGGCGTACATCTCCGAGCTGGAGACCGCCTTTGAGACCCTTGACGTCCCTGCTGGGATCAAGGTGCGTCTGGCTGCTTTCTATCTGAAGGGGGCGGCAGGCGATGCGAATGTGGAGCGGCTGAGTGCGAGAGCGATGCTGGAGAAGCGTGGGAGACCATGCGGTCAGTCCAGAGCGAGAGTCACCGCCTTGCTACGAGCAGAGTACTCGCGCTGTCAGCGAAGATAGAGTTGCGAGACGATGCGGTTAGACGACACAGATGACGGTGGACGAGTATTACTCAGAGTTCAACGCCGTGCTCCGTCTTTGCCAGGTCTTGGATATTCAGACCAGATCCTGGTGGACCGCTTCTATGGCGGTCTTAGCCATCGACTCCGCTACGGCATGGGGCCCCCATAGACTCCCGCGACTTTCTTTTTTTTGGGATGGGGCGGCGACGAGTTAACTACCTTGCAGGTAATAAAAATGATTGAGATTTGAGTAAGTAAATGAGTAAGATTTAGATTATGAAAAATATGAGTGACTAATACTGTGGGAAGAGGGGAGTGCTATCATGCCGCTGCTAAGGTTGAGATAACCGTCCAGCTGAGGGACGAGGGAGATGCTAGAGAAAGAGTGCCGGTTAAAAGCACGGAGAGCCAAGGGCAAGGTGGGTACAAGAAACAGAAGTACCAGCCTCAGGCCCAGAAAAATCAGAACCAAAAGGGGAAGGAGGAAAAGGAAAAGGCTCGGAAGAGCCATTGAAGTTGACGTACGCTTACACAGCTACACCCCTGCGCTCTAGCGCGCCAAGGGTTAAGGGATTGATATTGAGAGAGTTAAGAGACAAGTAGTAACCGTTTGAGATGTGAATACTAATATTATGAATGATCAGGATCTGAGACTGAGAAGGGAGCCGGTGGTGGCTACCAGCGACGCTATCTGTAGGTGGTGTCACAAGGACCACCCCGGGCTCGATTGCAAGGGAAATAAGGTGGAGTGCAACTATTGTGGGGTATACGGACACCGAGAGCATATGAGTGCTTCCGGAACCCCGCTAGCAGAGCCTATAGGCCCGATACCAGGGGCAAGGGCAAGACCGATCAGGGAGCTGGATCTGACGGTCAGAGGAAGGTGTAGCAAGCTGCAGACAAGAACCCACGGGTGACCCAGAAGTCGGGCCCACACTACATTGGTGGACCGGGACGATGAGCCTGAACCCTCATCGAGGCCAGGTACCGCTATAACCACTTAGTAATAAAATTGCCTGCTTTACCGCATTATCATGCATGCTTGTGAATAATTAGTTAAGTAAGAATGAGATGAGATTAGAACTTAAGTAAAGATATAACCTACTACCACTTTAGGAAGCTTCACCATCTGCTATCCAATACCATCTACACCTAACCCGGAGTACACCGACATCGAACCATAGACTTTTCAACCGAACAATGTCAGGTTATCCACCCAGGTATGATTTTACTAAGGAGATACCTGACACCCGAAGCACAAATAGCCGTCATCAGGAAATGCAGTCAACTAGGGATGGGACTGGAGGTTTTTACACACCGGAGTACCCAGGGGGAGCAAAGGATGAAATTAAAAATGATGAGCTTAGGCAAGGATTGGAATCCGTATGCCAAGAACTACCAAACCACGAGGATGCAAGATGGAGTCTCACCACCGGGAATACCCGAAGAGTTCCATCCAGTTATTACACAAGTCGTGGAGATCGCTCAGCAGTTGGAAGCTGAACCGATTCCAGACATACAAGCAGACATTTGCATTGTGAACTTCTACGAGAAGGATGGGCAACTTGGACTACACCAGGATAGGACGAGACAACGGAGTCTCTCGCAAGAGGGATACCCGTAGTGTCTTGGTCCATTGGGGATGATGCAGATTTTTTGTACGGCGAGCAGAAGCGTGCGGACCGTGCGAATAAGTTGGTACTTAAGTCTGGAATATATTAGTTATGGGAGGAGAATCAAGGATGTTGTACCATGGAATTAAGAGAATCAAGCTGAATACAGCACCGTCAACAATGATCAACGCGACACATATGAGACCAGGAAGATTAAACCTAACCTTAGACAATATTAGTCATGTAATGCTTTAATGTGGGATAAGGAATGAGATGTAAGATTTAAGCGCATGTTGTAAACAGGATGGTTATGAATAAAATAACAGTGTTGTTCACATATATGCTACGACTCTTGTTATACCATCAATACTCATGAAGCTTATGAACATAATTAGGTCATGGACTCGGTACGGAAGGTGCGTAAGCATACTTACAGAGGCACAGGCCGACGCCAGCGGCACTATCCTCACCGGCACCTTTCCGATTAATGGGATTGAGGCATCAGTTCTTCGACTCAGGGGCCTCGCATACCTTTGTCTCGGCATCTTTTGCGAGCAGGTTGGGCTAGACGCTGATGAACTACCCGACTTCACGGTTACGCTCCCGTCTAAGGAGAAGGTTCGTTGCACTCACTACTACCGAGGAGCCATTGTCAGAATCAAGGGGGAAGACTTTCCAGTCAGTTTTATTGAGTTCAGTGAGCTAGGATTTGATGTTATCTTCGGGATGAACTGGTTGGAGCAGCACAAAGGTCGTATCCTCTGCGCCGAGCATAGACTGCTGCTCAAGAGTCCGTCTGGGGTAACAATATCATACCGCCAGAGGCCCAAAGAGCCTTCGACTAAGATCATCAATGCCATGGCAATGTATAAGGAGTTGAGGAGAAGGGAAGAAGTGTACCTCTGCTATGTACAGGACATAGAGAGAGACCCCGAGTTTGACCCCGACTTACCGGTAGTGTCGGGGTTCCCTGACCTATTTCCACGGGAACTACCCGGCATGCCACCCACTCGGGAGGTAGAGTTCACCATCGAGCTGCTACCTGGAACCGGACGATAGCCAAGGCACCATACCGCATGGCTCCGGCAGAAATGGAATGAATTGAAAGAACAGTTGAAAGATTTGTTAGATAAGGGATTTATAAGACCAAGTGTGTCACCATGGGGAGCGCCAGTCCTCTTCGTGAAGAAGAAGGATGGTAGTCTCCGCCTCTGCATCGACTACAAAGAGCTAAATGCAATGACAGTGAAGAATAAGTATCCACTACCCCGCATTGACGATCTGTTCGATCAGTTGAAGGGAGCATCTGTGTTTTCCAAGATTGATCTCAGATCGGGGTATCATCAGATAGCCATTAATGAGGGAGACATTGAGAAGACGGATTCCAGACACGATACGGCCACTATGAGTTTACAGTGATGCCGTTCGGTTTGTCAAACGCACCGGCGAAGTTTATGGATCTGATGAACCGCTTGTTCCGGGAGCAGCTGGACAAGTCGGTTGTGGTATTCATCGACGACATATTGGTATATTCGAGATCTAAGGTTGAACATGAGGAACACTTGAGGAGGTATTAGAGATACTGAGGGAGAACCAGCTATACGCTAAGTTCTCTCAAATGCGAGTTTTGGCTTGACCAGGTCTCTTTCTTAGGTCATGTCATCACAGATGCTGGGATCTCAGTGGATCCAGCAAAGATTGATGCCGTACGTACTTGGCCAAGGCCGAAGACTGTTACCGACATCCGGAGCTTTCTCGGTCTGGCAGGTTACTACAGGAGGTTTGTTAGGGATTTCAGCAAGGTCGCAAAGCCGATGACCAGTCTGATGAAGAAAGATGCACCGTTCGTATGGACGGCTGACTGTGAGAAATCATTTTCAGAGTTTGAAAGACTCACTGACCACTGCACCAGTTCTGACTATTCCAGACGGTACAGAGGGCTTTGAGGTTTACTGTGATGCATCTGGCAGAGGGCTGGGTTGCGTGCTCATGCAACATGGCAAGGTGGTGGCATATGCCTCACGCCAGTTAAAGAAACATGAGGAGAGCTACCCCACACATGATTTAGAGCTGGGAGCTGTAATCTTCGCTTTGAAGATATGGCGCCACTACTTATACGGGGTTAGTGTGACGATCTACACCGATCATAAGAGCTTAAGATATATATTTACTCAGAAGGAGTTGAATCTCAGACAGATCGAGGAGATGGTTGGAATTCTTGAAAGACTATGACATTGACCTCCAATACAAAGAGGGAAAGGCCAATGTTGTGTAGCAGACGCCCTGAGCCGTCGAGCACACTCACTCCATTCGCTAGTTTCTTTCTCCAGCTTGGTTGATGAGGTCGAGAGGCTTAGAGGACAGATGAGTATATGAAAGAGGTCAGACAGAAGCTGACAGATGGTACCTTTGAGAGTCAGAAATATGACTTCAGACTTCACGATGATGATCTGATCAGACTTAAGGGCCGATTATGCATACCACGGGACAACACGGATCTAAAGACCGTATACTTAGGGAATCACACTGTTCTTCAGTTTCATCCATCCGGGAGCCTCTAAGATGTATAAAAACATGAAGAGATACTTCTGGTGGTCGGGGATGAAGACAGATGTTACCGAGTTCGTCTTGAGGTGTCTCACATGCCAGAAGGTTAAATTCGAGCACCGAAACCGGGCGGAATGGTACAGTCGATGCCAGTTCCAGAGTGGAAGTTCTATGATATCTCCATGGACTTTGTAGTTGGACTCCCACCTGCTAGGGGAGGTCTCAACATGATATGGGTGGTGGGGGATCGCCTTACCAAAGTAGCCCGATTCATACCGATGAAGGATACTTGGAAGGTGACCAAATTAGCTGAGTTGTTTGAGAAGAAATAATGAGACATCACGGGATACCAAAGACCATAGTGTCAGATAGAGATACCAGATTCCTTTCGAGGTACTGGAGAGCCACTAGAGAAGCGTTGGGTACAGAACTCAAGCTGAGTACCGCGTTCCATCCTCAGACAGATGGTCAGACTGAGCGTACTATTCAGACACTCGAGGACATGCTGAGAGCATGTGCCTTAGACTTCCAGGGCAGTTGGATTGACAGATTGCATTTGATCGAGTTTTCATACAACAACAGCTGTCACGCTTCGATCAAGATGGCACCTTTTCAAGCGTTGTACGGTAGTACGGTATAGACCATGTCGTACACCGCTCTGCTGGGATGAGTCGAGTGAGACGGTCATTATAGGACCAGAATATTTAGAACAAGTTAAGGCTGAAGTTCAGCAAATCAGGGAGAACATGAAAGCTGCTCAAGATAGGCAGAAGTCGTATGCTGATGCTAGACGACGAGACCTGGAGTTCGCAGTGGGCGACCGGGTATTTCTGCGAGTTTCACCGATGAAGGGTTGTATTTAGATTTGGACAGAAGGGCAAATTAAGCCCGAAGTTTGTTGGTCCTTATGAGATTACGGAGCGGGTGGGCCCGGTTGCTTACAGGTTGAATTTACCTGCAGAACTGGGTAAAGTGCATGATGTTTTCCATGTTTCACAGCTAAAGAAATACATGCACCACCCCTCCCATGTGTTAGAACCTGAGAGGTTGACATTAGAACCAAATATGAGATCAGTGGAGCTTCCTCAGAGAATCTTGGATAGTAAGACTAGGGACACTCGCCACAAGTCAGTGCGACTGGTGAAGGTTCTCTGGTCTAACCAGGATGTCGAAGAGGCCACGTGGGAATTAGAGGATAAGATGAGGGCAAAGTACCCTTCTTTGTTTACTGACTAGATCGTCTGTATAGGGTACGGGGCGTACCCCTTTCTAAGGGGGGTAGAGCTTCCTCGCTTTGAGTTAGGAAACGAACTTGTTGTCGTTTGTTGGTTGTTTAAGATGTGATTTTGTGTAAGTTGCTACACTTTGGTGATAAGTTTGACTTATGTATAACACTTATGTATTGTGTTTGAGATTGACCTTTGAGTCTTGAGATGTGCGAATGTGAATATAAGATGTGGTGCAACACTTTGGTGATAAGTTTGAGTTATGTATAACACTTATGTATTGTGTTTGAGATTGACCTTTGAGTCTTGAGATGTGCGAATGTGAAATAAGATGTGGTGTTAAGATTAAGGGAATTGAGTAGTACCGTGAATGGTTAAGCATATATGTGAACTTTGGGGACAAAGTTCTTTTAAGGGGGGTAGATTGAAATACCCCAAACTTAGATATAGTGTTTAAGTGATAAAATAAGGTATAATAAGGCTAAATAATGCCTTAGAAACATTAAGAAACCATTTTAATCAAAGAAAGCATAAGGAAACACCGAAAGAGCAGTTTAAGCAAAAAACATGCTCTAAGCTTGGAGAGACTTGGGTGAGCACCCAAATATCATTCTAAGACTTGTTAATATCCTAATGGTCATTTTAAGCCAATTACCAAAGAAAACCAAGCTCAAAAAACAAGTTTAAAACACAAATTGTGCTTTAAGGACTCTTAAAGCACATTTTTGAAAAATTGTCTTAGAAAGGGGTTTTAAGTGGCTAAATGCCCATGATTACTCCTTAATTAACATGTGTACTAATTAGTATCACATTAGGGAGTCTAACTCAATGGGAAATCAAAAATTTCACAAATATGTGCACTAATTTGTGAATAGTAACCAAATAGTGCCTAGTTTATTCTTTAAGCAATTAAGTCTAATTAATTGGTCAAACAAGACCATGACCAGCCTAATTAATGAAGGGGGCCGGTTTTCTAAGGGTGTGAGTCACCAAAAGTAGCCAAGTAATGTTAGAAGAAAAAGAGAAAAGTAACTTGTTACTATTTGCTTTAAGGAATCAAATATCTAATATGCTATCTCTCTCCTCTTTCTTCATTCTTCACCATCTTCATCGATTTCTCTTGCTCTCTTTCTTCTCTCTCACGTAAGAAGCAACCTCCATGCTAGCTCCATCTTCTTTTGCCCACATCTTGCTCATTTAAGCTCCAAAATCAAAACCAAGCACATATATCTCTTAGTTAGCTCAAGCTCCTTCTTTCTATCTTTTCAAAACTTCAAGAGCCTCATTTTGGAGCCAAGGCAAATCGCCATTAGAGGAGGAAACTCAAGCTTGGAGACTCCATTAGCTTCTCCATTCTCTTAAGGTAAAGAAAATGTAAGAAAATCTAGGTTTCCATCATGTTTCTCTCATGTCCGAAAATTATCACTCATGGGGTTCCATTTTTATGCCTTGTTCTAGCTTTTTTTCTACTCTTCAAAGGATAAAGGAGGTCCTTCTTGCTTCATATCCAAGCTTGTCTTGAGAAACCAAGGTAAAACAATCACCTTAATACCTTAAAGCACATTTTTAACCTAGGGTTTGTTCCCTAGGGTTAATGTATTATCTAGTACTCATTGGAGTCATTGGATATTGGTTAGAACATTGGCAAGGAGAGTTTAAGTGGTGACCGAGATTGAGCAAGGAAAAAGTCTAAGGAGGAAAGTTTGTGAGCTTGTAAAAGAACAAGGTAAATTACTTACCTTAAGATGTTTATTGTTTAAGGGAATGGGATTTAGATATGTGATGAGTGTAGCTTAAGGTTTACATTAGAAAAGGGCTATATACAACCTAGGAGAAACAATGACTATACTTGTGAACTTGTGACTAAGGAGCAAATGAGAAAAGAGATAGTCAAACAATGTTGAGGTGAATTACAAGAAGCATTTTATTTCAATGGGAGCCTTGTGTGTGTATTCGCAGGTCAAAGGCAAATATATGTGGAAATTCAGTGG
Source organism: Limonium bicolor (assembly GCA_023374045.1). NCBI lineage: Eukaryota > Viridiplantae > Streptophyta > Magnoliopsida > Caryophyllales > Plumbaginaceae > Limonium > Limonium bicolor. Next base: position 34,502,752 of record CM041778.1, read on the forward strand.
TTAAGATTATTGTCATTTAAGGGCCTAAGTGCCAAGCATTTAAGTTTATACACTATATGATGATGTGGTGTATGTGTTTTGGTGTAAATTGTGTGTTAAGATGTTGTAATGAGAATTTGAGTGATCTTGGTCGTTTGATGGTTGATAAGTGTCCAAATGAGCATGATTTATAGGTGTATTTCATATATTATATTAACACTTTTCTTGCTCATTTCTCCACTTCGGTTAGTTTCCTCTAAGTTTATGTTTTATTATTATCTCACAAATTTATTGTTTAACATGAGGAAAACCAAGCTGGGAGTAAAGAGAAGAAGAGACGAACGCATAGACACAAACGGCTCAGAAAACGGAGTCCAAACGAAGAATCTAGAGCCGGTCAAAGTTCGTAGAAGAAAATAAGTCAAAACCGTGACCACATGTGTGTCGACCGCCCAAGCGTCCGCATGGGACTTAGGCGGACGTCACTGAGGTACATAGGCGGACGTGAGTGATGAAGCTAGGCGGACACACACATTGTCGCGGATAACACTTATGTCCGCGTGAGAACTAGGCGGACGGCAAGGAAGGGACGGCCGGCGGGCGGACGGAAAGGGACGCAGAAATGACCGGCGGACGAGGGAGGTCGACAGAGACATCCGCGCGGGATTAAGGCGGACGCAGAGGCGGATGCGACTAAAATCGAACGCAAAACAGTTTTTCTTCTTCGCTCGTCGACTTCGCTCGTCGACTTCGCCCGTCGACCTGCAACTTATCCATCTACTCTTCACGCGCTGTCCCCTGAGCAATCAATGCTCTTCCACCTCTGTCTGCAGTCGTTCTTCTTCTTCTTCTCCTCTATAAAAAGCCACTGCTACTTCAATCAAATACATACGTTCCACCCCAAACTCAACACTCAAAATCTCTCATTCCATTTACAAAAATCCTACGTACTCGCTCCACTCTTCTTCCTCTTCATTTCTCAAACACCATTCACGCCTCCGTATTATTATTACGTCCAACCTCTGTCTGACTTATTACCAGTTAATATGTCAGGCTAGGAGGATTTGCTCCGGGTGAAGGTTTAGCTTTAGTCTGTTTAATTATGTAATCAATATTTCTACCGGTTAAAATAAATACAGTTTGTTACGTTTAAAGTTTATCACTCGTCATTTTAATAAATTACATGAATTTATTAAAATGCTTTCCAAGTCTATTTTGATCAGACCGGTGATAAATAGACAGGTTAATTAAGCCGTAAATCTGGAGAAAGCTTATTATGATTTAATAGGTTAGTATTTTCAGATGCAATTATAATTCCTCGAATTTAACGTCCGTTTACATAAGTATTGCTCGAACCTTGATTAGACCGAGCATTTTCTGGTAAACGAGTTCTTATGAGTCTATGACTTAGTCCTTAAGATAATAACAGGAATTTTGCCAAACTAATATATTAAACGGTAGAGATAGCATAATTAATCAGATTATATAAATCTGAACCCAGAGTTTCATTAAATTCATCTGCACTCAGTTATCTTTTCCGCTATTTAAATTCTCTAAAACAAGTCAATTAACTTCCCCCCTTTTTGTGACAAGCTTAGGAACTATTTTATCTCGCTATAAGTCCCACGGTTTGACTCCGGCCGCTTCTGTTTTGCTATACTACTGCGACCGGGTTTTATTTGCAGCCCGACGGATATTTTGAGTTTTAATTTCTTTTCTTTTATTAATTACACCAGTTCTAACAACTCACGAATACACTTCTGCAAAATGGCGCCGTTGTCGGGGACTTGATTTATTCTAGTCCTAAGCCCCGGTTAATCCACCTATTATAATATAATAATCTGTTAATATTATTTTGTTGTTAATCTAATTTTGGACATCTAACTTTGGACTACGGACATCTGACTTTGGACATCTAATTACTAACTCTTTATATTATTGTCATTTAATTTCCATTGTCCTTAACATTTAATTTCCATTGTCCTTAACATTTAATTTCCATTGTCCTTCAATTTCCAGTATACTGACTACTAACTTTAATTTCCTGTCATTTCTTTCCATTGTCATTTCAATTTTCTGTCATTTCTTTCCATTGTCTCTAACTACTAACATTAAATTTCTGTCAACTAATTCCTAACATTTTTTTATTCTAACACATAACGAGTTTCTTTTCTCTGTTTTGAGTGGTGAATGCCTTTACCAGGTCAAACAGCCTCCCAGAAAATATTAATAATCACACGGTTGGTTACATTCCAGAGATCGAGAGAACCTTTCTGCGCACTCTAAGGCAGAGACGTACTCAACAAAACATTACCACCACAGTGATAAAATCTGACCCGGAAACTGACATGGCATCTACACCAGCGACAGTTCGAAATATCAACAGGCCGTCTAACCAAGGACAACAGCCTGCTATCATCCTTCCTCACCTTAGCCCATCCGAATACGATGAGTGGCAGAAGCTGAAGCCATATCATCAGATCAGATGTGTGAAGGAGTTGGGCATGTTTGATGGCACCAATCCTAACGAAGCCCTGTTACATATTACAAAATTCTTGCAACATGCCAATAGTCTTACTGCGACCGGCGTAGTACTCCAGTATGCAAGATTGTCATTATTCCCTCACAGCCTGACGGGAAACGCGAGCAAGTGGTATCATAGCCTAACACCAAGTACCATCGGTACCTGGGATGACATGGCCACCAAGTTCTACGATAAATTCCTACCCCCGAGCCGAACATTGGAGATGATTGCTGAAATCTATAATTTCAAGCAACCAGGGTCGGAAAATATTTGTGAAACTTGGGATCGTTTCAAAGGACTACTACTTACTTGTCCTCACCATGGTCTGACGAAAGAACAAGTATCGCAATTGTTCTACAAAGGCTTGATCGGTCCGTGCAGAACAATGGTACTGTCCTCGTTAGGGGCTGATATTCTGAAAAAGCCAGGAGCACAATTTCTGAACAGCATGGAGTCTCTCTGTGAAGAAATCAGAGACTGGGCCTCCGGTGGATCAAGGAGCGGTACTCAGGTTTAAATCATGTTGGGGAAAGTGATAACAAGTTTGACCAGCTGATGAAAAGCCATGAGCAACTCATGGAAAGCAATGCTCAGCAGGCAACAAAAGTAAGTACTCTGCAGAAAGTGGTTGAGCAGATGGCGATGAACTCCTACCCCCAGCAAGCTAAGTCGATGATTTCCCGATCATCTACAACCCCTCCAGGCTATGCACCTTTGTCCCAATCATCTCCTGTTATTTCTTGTACACAATGTGGTGGGCCTCATGACTACGAACAATGCCCCAGCTACAAGAATTAAAAGCAGCAGAGGAGGCAAACTACATCACCAACAGTTCAGGATACAGACAACCTTGGCAACGTAACATGCAATCTAACCTTCGCTACTCAAACACAGAAAATATCCAAAACCCACATACCCTTCAACTATCTCAAAATTACAGACCTCAGTCCAATTTCAAGGAGGCCAAAGGCAATATCAACAACAGCCTTATGGCAATGAAGCTTCATCGAGTCGACCGACTCAACCTCCTTCGAATCCTGAGTCTGATATGTCTCAAATGCAAGAGATGTTTAAGGCGATGATGGGTAAATCCCGAGATACGCAAGAAGAGGTCGCAGCTCTGCGCAAAGACCAAAAAGCCTTGCAATCTCAGATTCAACAGTTACTCACTCAACAAAGGCCACCTGGTCAATTCCCTTCACAGACTAACCCCAATCCAAAAGAACAAGCGAATTCAATCCTTATAGACGATGGCACATTTCAATCAACAAACTTGTGTGCAGTTTCCTTAAGGAGTGGAAGGGAACTTGCCACCAGAAAAGGAAAAGAAAAAGAAAATCTAGAAGAGGCCTATATCAATGATGAAGAAACTACCAATCCAGCTTCATCTCCCTCAAAAATCCAAGTTCCTACTCCTGCTACTCCATCTCCATCTCGAGTAACCTTCGACATTTCATCTTCATCTCTCTAAAAACAGTGAACTCCCTTTTCCCAACAGGATGAAAAAGAAACACCTAGATGAGCAGTTCTCCAAATTCTTGAGCATTTTCAAGAAACTGACTCTCGACATACCTATACTTGATGCTTTGCAAGAGATGCCTAATTACGCCAAATTTCTAAAGGATCTCTTGATAAGTGTCTAAATGAGCATGTTCTATGGGGTATTTCATAGATTATATCAGCACTTTTCTGCTCATTTCTCACTTATCGTATGCTTTTCCTTTAGTTTATGTTTTATTGATTATCTCACAAATTTATTGGTTTAAACATGAGGAAAAGCCAACCTAGGAGGAAAGTACACGAAGACACGAACGTATAGGCGCAGACGGCTCAGAAAACGGAGCCCAAACGAAGAATCTAGAGCTAGTAGGAAAATAAGCTTGTACATCGACGACAAGAGACAAGCTGTACATCGCGATATCAGGCGGACGTCTCACGAGCAACCGCCTGGCGGACAAGACACAAGCAACCGCCCCATTTTGGGCGGTCTTGGAGGCGGACACCACACATGTTACCGCCTCATATCTGGCGGTTGTCCAGGCGGTCAAGTAGGAGGGAACCGCCACTTCTTGGGCGGTCTTGGAGGCGGTCAAGTAGGAGGGAACCGCCACTTATTGGGCGGTACCAACAGGCGGACACAAGCAGAACCGGCGGTCGTGACTAATTATCAGTCGCGACCAGTTTTCTTCGCCCGTCTTCGCCGTCTGCAACTCGCACAACTCGTCCACTGTCATATCTATCTACTACCCACCGCCTACCTTAATTTCCTCACGCGTCAGCTTTGTCCCCTGCGCAATCAATGAAGCAATCAATGCTCTTCTTCATCTGCAATCAAATTCGTACGGATCCAAACCTCTATATAAAACCACGCCCTCTGCTCAATAAAATCATTCCCTTCCTCACAATCCAAAGCAGTAGACGTATCATCCCATCCAGTAAATAAACCATCGCTCACTCCCACGATCCATTCCATCCTCTTATCTCCCACTTCTCCATTTTAGTTTATTCTTCATTCCACCACACAGCAGAAGCGCGATAAGAAGAACAGAAGAAAAGGGAGCTGGAGCAGAAGCGAATCGCAGTCCAGTCTCCGCCGGCAGTCTCCAAATTAATGGCTATTTCTGTTTCCTTTTTATTACTGTTAATGTCTGAGTGATTTTACTCGTATCCTAGGATGGGGTTTGACCTTAAATAATTCAGACTTATTATTAATACCAAGTTTGCTTATAAATATTTGTTTTGTCTCTCTAAATTATTAAATGCTTAACAACTGATCATTTTTATGCATTTCCGGTTTCTCTTATTTCAATGATTTTGTAAATCTGAGAATAGACCACAAAGAGGGATAAACGTTAGATATTATTCTCCTTGATTAGCAGATAAAATCCATCGCTGTTATTAAAAGAATTCTTGCTTAATGCTAATTAATGATTTAGACTTCTTCTGATTGCAAGAGTCTACTGAATTAATTAAGAGTTTTCCTTATCTATGATTTAGGAAGGCCACAAGATAAAATTCTTAACAGACAAATAAGAGCAAATTAGGATTATAATTATTGTCTGTACTTAAATAAATATTTATCACTGTTTCACTTATTAAACTTGTTTTAATTCCTTTCAGCAAATATTGTTAAATGCTTATTCTGACAAAATACTGCATTTATTTGGTAGCTATCAATATATGATTTTGAGATAGTCAAAGTACCACAAAGGAATTAATCTTGGTATTTACACTCCGGATTGAGCAGGAAAATACTAAGGCTATTATTAGGAGTTCGTAACTGACAATTATTAACTCTAATAGACAATAAATATTTGAGACAGGATTATAAAATTGTTTAAGTAATTTAGGAAATTCCCCCGCTATCCTAGGATACCTTCTTCCATCCATTTATTGTATTTTACTGTATTTATTATTTCTGTACTAATTCTGAAAATCAAGCTTGCCTCCGGCTAAACCCCAATTTATATTTTATGCACTTTAATTTATCTTTTTGTACATTTACTAAACTGGATAATTAATTAGACAGTTGCGAAGTCTCTGTGGATACGACCTTGTTGTACTACAAAGATTGGGTTCACTGCCCATAGTTAGCAAGATGGTTTAACTACTATTTTGCCCAACATCTCTTGACAAAGAAAAAGAAGAATCCTGGGAAAGAAACAGTGCACCTCACAGAAGAATGCTCTGCAGCCCTTCTTCGAGCACTCCCTCCCAAACAAACAGATCCGGGAAATCCCGTGATCCCGTGCTTTATAGGTGGAGTGGATTGTGGAAGTGGTTTATGCGACCTGGGAGCCAGCATTAATATCATGCCCTACGCCACCTTCTTGAAAGTAAAAGGAGGAGAAATGCAACCGGTTCCCTTCAAACTCCAACTAGTAGACAGATCAGAGATCAAGCCCATGGGAATAGTCCGAGATCTGGTAGTTGGAGTATCTCGCTTTATCTTTCCAGCTGACTTCGTCATTCTAGAAATGGATGACGATGTTGAGGTTCCTTTAATTCTAGGTCGACCGTTTCTGAGTACTGCCAAAGCCATCATTGACGTCCATGATGGGAAAATCACTCTGCGGTACAAGGACGAAACGATCGAATTCGACATGCAGAAAATGATGAAGAAAAGCTCTAACTTTTCTCCTCATGCTAAGACAGTTGGATTAACAGATGATGAGGAGGAGGAAGGCGATTTTTCTACAGATGAGGACATGTATTCCCTATCTTCCATCCTGAAAGCTGAAACTGAACCGCTAGAGCAAGTATTATTTACTTCTCTAGAAGAAAAGGTGGAGGATCCGGAAGTCAACGCCATGCTGGCGCATGTAGAAAAAGGAAAAACTGGTTATCAAACCTACCGGCCACCAATCGAAGAACTCGACAGGAAACCTCAAAAATCAATTCCATCAATAGAACAACCACCAGAGCTCGAGCTTAAAGAGCTACCTTCTAAACTCAAGTATGCCTTCTTAGCTGAAGATGACCATTTGCCTGTCATTATTTCCTCTTCTCTGAATTCCGGGGAGGAAACAAGGCTACTCGAGGTATTGAAGAAACACAGAACGGCGATCGGGTGGACTATTGCTGATATCAAAGAATTGATCCCTCCTATTACACGCACCACATCTATATGGAGGAAAACTACAAGCCTATCAGGCAACCCCAACGTCGGCTAAACCCTAACCTAAAAGAGGTGGTTCGAAAGGAAGTTCTGAAACTCCTTGACGCGAACATCATTTATCCAATTTCTGACAGTATGGGTGAGCCCTTTAAGTTGTCCCGAAGAAGGGGGGCATCGAAGCTGTTATAAATGATAAGGGAGAGGCTATCCCTCAAAGAAAAATCACAGGATGGCGCATGTGTATTGACTACAGGCGCTTAAACTTGGCGACCAGGAAGGATCACTTTCCTCTCCCCTTCATCGATCAGATGTTGGAACGACTAGCAGGGCAAGAGTACTACTGCTTTTTAGATGGGTTCTCAGGGTATTTCCAAATACCAATCGCACCAGAGGACCAGGACAAGACCACCTTCACTTGTCCATACGGTACCTTTGCTTACAGACGAATGCCTTTCGGCCTATGCAACGCCCCTGCTACCTTCCAGAGATGCATGCAAGCAATATTTGCCGATTTCATCGAACAAGCATAGAGGTCTTTATGGATGACTTCTCGGTCTATGGCTCTAGTTTCGATAAATGCTTGGCACAACTTGATTTGATCCTAGGACGATGTGAGGATACAAATCTTGTTTTAAACTGGAGAAATGTCATTTTATGGTCAAGGACGGAATTGTCCTTGGACATAAAATATCAGCTAAAGGAATAGAGGTGGATAAAGCCAAGGTAGAGGTTATCGAGAAGTTACCGGCACCAACTACTGTTAAAGACATACGAGCATTTCTAGGGCATGCAGGATTTTATCGGCGGTTTATACAAGACTTCTCAAAAATCAGCAAACCATTGACCGACCTGCTACAGAAAGATGCCCCGTTTCATTTCGACGAAAGGTGTTCAGCTGCTTTCCAAACTATAACACAAAAATTGGTATCAGCACCTGTTGTCATACCACCTGATTGGTCTCTTCCGTTTGAGATCATGTGTGATGCAAGTGACTACGCCGTGGGGGCAGCTCTATGCCAGAAAAAAGAGAAAATTTTGAGAGTGATTGCTTATGCCAGCAGGACACTAAACGACGCCCAAAAAACTATACGACCACCGAAAAAGAACTTCTGGCTATAGTCTTCTCCCTTGATAAGTTCAGGTCGTACTTATGGGGAAGCAAAGTCATCGTGCACACAGACCACTCCGCTCTCAAATACTTATTTGCAAAACAAGAAGCCAAGCCTCGCTTATTGCGCTGGTTCTTCTACTACAGGAGTTTGACATCGAAGTCAAAGATAAGAGCGGAAAATTGAATGTCGTCGCTGACCATCTCTCCAGATTGGTAACTCCTACGGATAGTGTGCCTATCAACGAATTCTTCCCCGACGAGACTGTCTTTTCAATCACCAAGGTACAGGAGCCATGGTATGCGGACCTGGCCAATTATTTAGTCTCTGGAACAGTACCCTATGATCTATCTTACTCCCAGAAGAAGAAATTTCTTTCTGATTCAAGGCATTATTTCTGGGAGGATCCGTATTTGTTCCGAGTTAGTACTGATAGGTTGATTCGACGATGTCTCCCGGAAGATGGGTTTCAAGCGTCATACATTTTTGTCACTCACGGGAAGCCGGAGGTCACCATGGACCCACAAGGACCGCTGCTAAGATCCTGGCCTCAGGATTTTATTGGCCTACCCTTCACAAAGATGTTTACCAATTCTGCAAGCAATGTGATAATTGTCAAAGAATGGGTAACACATCTAGGAGACATGAAATGCCACACAGGGAATACTAGAAGTGGAGCTCTTTGATTGTTGGGGCATTGATTTTATGGGACCGTTCCCTTCCTCAGGGCCACCAATATGTTTTAGTGGCAGTGGATTACGTGTCGAAATGGGTAGAAGCCATACCCTGTCATCATGCTGATGCAAAGACAGTAACCAGGTTCCTTAAAAGCACATCTTTACCCGTTTTGGCATGCCTAGAATTATTATCAGTGACGGAGGATCTCACTTCTGCAACCGTTCATTTGAAGCGCTTATGGGTAAGTACGGGGTACGTCACAAGGTAGCTTTACCTTATCACCCCCAGACAAACGGCCAAGCAGAAGTTTCGAACCGTGAGTTAAAATGGATTCTCCAGAAGACGGTTAACTCATCACGAAAGGATTGGGCACTTAAACTGGATGATGCGCTTTGGGCTTACCGCACTGCATTCAAGACTCCCATCGGGATGTCTCCTTTTAAGCTTGTCTATGGGAAAGCATGCCACCTGCCTGTAGAGCTGGAGCATAAGGCATATTGGGCAATCAAGGCCTTAAACTTTGACGTGACTTCTGCAGGAGAGAAAAGGAAATTCCAACTTTCCGAGTTAGAAGAACTGAGAGATCAGGCTTACCAGAATGCTAAGATTTATAAGGAGCGCACCAAGAAGTTCCATGACCGGATGATCCTCAAGAGGGACTTGAAATTGGTGATTGGGTTCTCCTATATACTCTAGATTAAGGATCTTCCCTGGGAAACTCAAGTCTCATTGGGCCGGCCCTTTCCAGATTGTTAGTGTGACTCCATACGGTGCCTTTGAACTCCAGAACAAACAAGGCGAAACTTTCAAGGTCAACGGGGCACGTCTTAAAAGGTATAATTCTCATTCTGATATTTCAACTAACCTATCTACAATTTATCTTGTCCAAGAACAGCGAGACAACTCGCCCTCAAACTCTTCTCCAAACTAAAGCTTGGTCAAATACGTCTAGCTAGAGACGTTAAACCCGGGCAGCTTGGTGGGAGGCACCCACTATCTATCTTTTGTCTTTCCTTTAATTTAATGTTGTTTTCTTTTTTGTATTATATTTCCCTTTTATTTGTTATAATAAAATGCAGGTTTCACTTGAGTTCTTCTCACTGTGTAGAATATTCTTTACAGGTTCAAATCATGACATTCCACAGCTGCACTCAAGTGTGGGGGAGCTCTACACGCTCTACGAAATCTGGGGAGTACACTCTTTCCTTTATTAATTGCATGCCGTATTAATTTAATTCAATCTACGCAATGAGGGCATTGCTTGAGCTTAAGTGTGGGGGAAGAGCCTTTTCAGGGCATTTTGTGCTTAAAATATTTAAATCTCTCTGCTTATCTTGCATTTGTTCAAAAAATTAAAATTATGTACCCTGCTAATGTAGGTTGTTCTCTTTAAGAATAAATACTGTTATGAATTGTGGGATAAATGGTACAAATTTTAAAATTTTGATTACTTTTGAGGAGCATTTTATATGCGGTGTGACCAAATAATCTGCAAATGATTGGATTTTATTGCTCAGGGTTTCTTTCTGTCTTCTCTCTTAGGGATTGCTAAGGGGTGCTTCTCTGTTAAAAAAAAGAAAGAAAAATAAATAAAAAAAACAAGGGACTTGCGAGACACCATTGGTAACCAACAAAGAGAGTTGAGTGTTCTTAAATACAAAGGCGTGATGCCTACATTTTCTCATCTCTTATGCAAAAGTGAAACAAATGCATGAATCTATTTTTCCTTTTGTTTTCTCCTCAATGCCCATTCTTGAGAGAAGTTGGCCATGGTAAAAGTTCTCAGAGTCACCTAAAAGAAACATTGAAGTACCTTGGATCATACCCCGAAACTCTATATTTTATTTTTACCTTGAGCACACCTATGCCACCAGCAGTTGATGGATCACACTCCTCAATAAGTTAAAAAGATCATGTTTATCCTACCCTTCATAATAATATTTGTTAGTATTGAGCATTCCCTACTTACTTGGGTATGTGGTTTTGCTTGAGGACAAGCAAAAAGATAAGTGTGGGGGTGTGATAAGTGTCCAAATGAGCATGATTTATAGGTGTATTTCATATATTATATTAACACTTTTCTTGCTCATTTCTCCACTTCGGTTAGTTTTCCTCTAAGTTTATGTTTTATTATTATCTCACAAATTTATTGTTTAAACATGAGGAAAACCAAGCTGGGAGTAAAGTAGACGAAGAGACGAACGCATAGACACAAACGGCTCAGAAAACGGAGTCCAAACGAAGAATCTAGAGCCGGTCAAAGTTCGTAGAAGAAAATAAGTCAAGAACTCGTGACCACATGTGTGACCGCCCAAGCGTCCGCATGGGACTTAGGCGGACGTCACTGAGGTACATAGGCGGACGTGAGTGATGAAGCTAGGCGGACACACACATTGTCGCGGATAACACTTGTGTCCGTGTGAGAACTAGGTGGACGGCCGGGCGGACGGCAGAAATGACCGGGCGGACGGAGGGAGGTCGACAGAGACGTCCGCGCGGGATTAAGGCGGACGCAGAGGCGGACGCGACTAAAATCGAACGCAAAACAGTTTTTCTTCTTCGCTCGTCGACTTCGCTCGTCGACTTCGCCCGTCGACCTAAAACTTATCCATCTACTCTTCACGCGTTCTGTCCCCTGAGCAATCAATGCTCTTCCACCTCTGTCTGCAGTCGTTCTTCTTCTTCCTCTCCTCTATAAAAAGCCACTGCTACTTCAATCAAATACATACGTTCCACCCCAAACTCAACACTCAAAATCTCTCATTCCATTTAAAAATCCTACGTACTCGCTCCACTCTTCTTCCTCTTCATTTCTCCATACACCATTCACGCCTCCGTATTATTATTACGTCCAACCTCTGTCTGACTTATTACCAGTTAATATGTCAGGCTCAGGAGGATTTGCTCCGGGTGAAGGTTTAGCTTTAGTCTGTTTAATTATGTAATCAATATTTCTACCGGTTAAAATAAATACAGTTTGTTACGTTTAAAGTTTATCACTCGTCATTTTAATAAATTACATGAATTTATTAAAATGCTTTCCAAGTCTATTTTGATCAGACCGGTGATAAATAGACAGGTTAATTAAGCCGTAAATCTGGAGAAAGTTATTATGATTTAATAGGTTAGTATTTTCAGATGCAATTATAATTCCTCGAATTTAACGTCCGTTTACATAAGTATTGCTCGAACCTTGATTAGACCGAGCATTTTCTGGTAAACGAGTTCTTATGAGTCTATGACTTAGTCCTTAAGATAATAACAGGAATTTTGCCAAACTAATATATTAAACCGGTAGAGATAGCATAATTAATCAGATTATATAAATCTGAACCCGGAGTTCCATTAATTCATCTACACTCAGTTATCTTTTCTGCTATTTAAATTCTCTAAAACAAGTCAATTAACTTCCCCCCTTTTTGTGACAAGCTTAGGAACTATTTTATCTCGCTATAAGTCCCACGGTTTGACCCCGGCCGCTTCTGTTTTGCTATACTACTGCGACCGGGTTTTATTTGCAGCCCGACGGATATTTTGAGTTTTAATTTTTTCTTTTATTAATTACACCAGTTCTAACAACTCACGAATACACTTCTGCAATGGTGAAAACCCAAGTGGTTGGGTGTAACAATATACTAGAGAACCCATGGCAAATTTTAGTGAAGAACCTAAGTGTTTAAGATGTTCTAAGGAGATTTCATGACTAAGGAAGTACTAGGAAGTTTTAGAGGTTGTCTTGATGAAAAAGGGGTGAGAGTAAGGTGTTTTAGTGAGTTATAATGACTTAGGCATCACTATGGAGGATTTAGGAATCAAAAGAATGTACTTGAGTATTTAGGACTTAGGCAAATGTTGGTAAACAACTAGGAACGAAATAATGTGTTGATGGATGGAAGCATAAGCTTGTGAAGAAAATTTAAGTAGTTGCATGAAAGAGTTTTAGAGGATGAAGGATGCTTGGGAGATGATGTTATAGTGGTGAGGAAGCATTTGGCATAGTGGTTACACTAGGTATGAACCACCACCTAGAAACCTAGTGGAAAATATTACAAGTGTTGGCATGATTACAAGGAAAAATGCATAATGATTAAAGTGGATGTTGGTGAGTGATTTAAAGTGTTTAGTGGCTGGCTTAAGGTGTATTTGAGGTGCCCAAATGAGGTTAGAACATATTAGGATATATGAGGAGAAGTTTGGAGTTAAATGGGAATTTAGAAACAAGGTTCTGGAGCCGACCGACCTTAGGGACCGGACCTGCAAGGTCGGTCGAGCTCAATTTACACTACCGGAAAGAGTCTCTGGAATCGACCGAACTTGGGGACTGGATTACAAGTTCGGTCGGGCTTATATTTTGTGAAGGAATTAAGTCTCTGGAATCGACCGAACTTGGGACCAGACTTGGCAAGTTCGGTCGAGCTCAAATTTCCCACGGGGAAAAATCTCGGGAATGGACCGACCTTGGGGACCGGACTTGCAAGGTCGGTTGGGGTAGAATTTTCAAACGGTGATAGGTTCTGGAATGGACCGACCTTGGGTAAGGTCGGTCGGTAAGTTCGGTCGAGCCTAAAACATAAAAAAAAAAGAAATTTTAAATTCTAAGGATGATAATTGGTAATAAGGCATGGCATTGGTAGGGTAGTAATGATTAGGACCCTAAGAACCTAAGGGATTAAGTTAAGTTAAGTAAAAACCTTAATGTTTAAAGTTAAGTTTATAAGGTTAAGTGGCAAGGACTTGAGAGGGTATCGAATGGGAATCTTTAGGGACTAAGTGAGTTAAGTAAGGTGCAAATAACTAATGGCCTAAAAATGAATCAATGTTTTAGGTTTGTGAATTGTGACCCCGGAGAAGGTTAAACAAACGACAGACGACGGTGAACGGTACAATCTTTCTTGTGACCTGCTTGCTAACGAGGTGTCCCTCGGCTTGTGTCTATCTGTTTATTTGCTATGACTAAGACAAGATAAAGCATGCAACCGGTTATATTTGTTCTCGTTGTGTATGTGTTTCCTTTACACTAACCCACGAGACTTGAGATTGTTACTAACCAAGTTTAGTACTTACTGAGTTAGGAATAAGAGTTAAGTATTGGTGATTGTTGGTTAATACCCGTTAAGGTTTAACTAACATTTGGCGTTTAAGATTTATACTAACTGGAACTTGAGTGAGGAAACCCGGGACTGACTCCGGTCATGCATGCTAAGGAAAGGGGGACGGTATCTGAATCAGATCCGCCCTCCGCTTAAGGACTTGTCTTCGAACTTGTTGCCTAGGGCCGGTTGCCGGCTCAGCTACGCTGGACTCCCGTCCAGGGTAGGTGGCATTAAGACGGTGCGGTAGGATCACCTAAATCCTAGGTTTGAGATTAAGCTACAACCATTTCCTTTCTAGGAACGGTTTGTATACTGAGGTTAAGTTAAGGTTAAGATTGAGGTAAGATAAAGCACTGAGGTTAAGGGAATCAGAACTAAGGAGGGGGTTACTAACCCGCTTGATAAGGGAACGCTTGTGTCGTTCATTGTGTGTGAACTATGTATGTTCATCTGTGGATTGTTGTTTATTGCACTTCGTATCATGCTTGTGTACTTAATCAATTTCCATGCTATCGATAATTAGTCGTCGTAGCCCCGTTAGCTTGGGGGCCATGAGAGGGAGTAGCAGCATTCGTGCTGACCCCCTTTGGGGGCTGTTTTTACACTTGCAGGTAAGAGGCCCATGAAGTCACTCCACGAGAGTATGAGCGGTTAGACTTAGGATGGGTTGTTTATTTTTGAGTACGGGTTGCGCTTGTGCTCCCGTCTGTTTATATTGAAACTGATGCAAGTTTGTGATTATGACTTAGATACTTATACTCGGTTGGTTGGTGGTATTTTGGTTAGTGGTATTTTGGTTGGTGGTGTTTGGTTGGTTGTTTATTTTGGAAAAGTGTTGTAATCGATAAGGCCGGTATATTCTAACGATCAGACCGTGGCAAGGTCCCGGTGTTTGTTAATTCCATTGCGACGAGTTCGATTAAGTGTTAAGTTTTGCGATAACCACGATTGGCTTTGGACGGGGTGTTACAATGATTTTATGTGAAACTTCTTTCAACCTAAACCCGATTGTATTTGAAATTAGATAACCCGAATTTAAAACAGCTCAAGAATAATTCCTGATCCCGGGCTGATATGACCTAAAATCTGAACAAATAACATGTTTGACAAGTCTAACCAAAAAGATGGATTTATTTACCTTTCGGATCTTTCTTCTGACTACCAAATCTGTCTAGATTCTCTCTTTTGAATGTTGAGCACCCCGTGTGATTTTTTTGTTGTTAGTTTGGTTTGAAGTATCAAAAAGAAATATTAGCAGGTCTTGCATGGTGAGGGGCCAACATAGTGAAAGGGTTTTAGTTTATAATAGTGTGTTTTTGTTAGGATGAAGTTTAGATGTTTGTTGTTCCCAAATTTATATTGTACTCTTTTTTGTTGGTGAGATTTTTCTCACTTTTGCTCAGCAAGATTTTTAATGAGTCATAAAATGAAGGATAAGGGGGTTATATGTTGTGAAAGACATTTTATGCTTAATAATTATTAAGAAAAAAACAGAATCAAAGATCTCAAGTTCCATCCTCCAGGTGTGTGGATTTCAGGCCTATGAGCTTTTGTATTAGTGGAAGGATGACTACTTAATTACCACCTACTAGGGGAAGGACTTATGCTCAAGTTTAATTTCTTGTAAGGAGATACGATGCTCTAATCCAGATTCAACCTACGGGCCTTGTCCAACCAGTGCCGAGGCTTCCAAGCTTGGCAGTTAAGGAAAGTCTGAAGTAGGAGGTGATGATTAAGATGGATTATCATAGCTTTTTCCATCTGACCATTAAAATTAAGCAGGTGTTGGGCAAAATAGTAGTTAAACTATCTTGCTAACTATGGGCAGTGAACCCAATCTTTGTAATACAACAAGGTCGTATCCACAGAGACTTCGCAACTATTTAATTAATTATCCAGTTTAGTAAATGTACAAAAAGATAAATAAAAGTGCATAAAATATAAATTGGGGGTTTAGCCAGAGGCAAGCTTGATTTTTAGGATTAGTACAGAAATAATAAATACAGTAAAATAAAGTAAAAGGATGGAAAAAGGTATCCTAGGGTAGCGGGGGGAATTTCCTAAATTACTTAAACAATTTTATAATCCTGTCTTAATTATTTATTGTCTATTAAAGTTAATAATTGTCAGTTACGAACTCTTATTAATAGCCTCAGTATTTTCCTGCTCAATCCGGAGTGTAAATACCAAGGTTAATTCCTTTGTGGTACTTTGACTATCTCAAAATCATATGTTGATAGTTACCAAATAAATGCAGTAGTTTGTCACGCTAAAGCATTTAACAATATTTGCTGAAAGGAATTAAAACAAGTTTAATAAGTGAAACAGGTGATAAATATTTATTTAAGTACAGACAATAATTATAATCCTAATTTGCTCTTATTTGTCTGTTTAAGAATTTATCTTGTGGCCTTCCTAAATCATAGATAAGGACAACTCTTAATTAATTCAATAGACTTTTTACAATCAGAAAAAGTCTAAAATCATTAATTAGCTTTAAGTAAGAATTCTTTTAATAACAGCGATGGATTTTATCTGCTAATCAAGGAGATAATATCTAACGTTTATCTTTCTTTGTGGTCTATTCTCAGATTTACAAAATCATTGAAATAAGAGAAACCGTAAATGCATAAAAATGATCAGTTCTTAAGCATTTAATAATTTAGAGAGACAAAACAAATATTTATAAGCAAACTTGGTATTAATAATAAGTCTGAATTATTTGGGGTCAAACCCCATCCTAGGATACGAGTAAAATCACTCAGACATTAACAGTAATAAAAAGAAAGCAGAGATAGCCATTAATTTGGAGACTGCCGGCGGAGACTGGACTGCGATTCGCTTCTGCTCCAGCTCCCTTTTCTTCTGTTCTTCTTATCGTGCTTCTGCTGTGTGGTGGAATGAAGAATAAAACTAAAATGGAGAAGTGGGAGATAAGAGGATGAAATGGATCGTAGTTTGATGGAGAGCTTTGGATTATGAGGAAGGGATGATGTTTATTTGAGCAGAAGGACGTGGGTTTTATAGCAGAAAGGAAGAGGAAGAAAACAGAGGGAACACCGCGTGAGGATATTAAGGAGAGGATTGGGGCGGCTGAACGCGTGAAAGGATTTGCAGATTGATTGCTCACTTATTGCTTCATTAATTGCAGGGGACAGAGCTCACGCGTGAGAGATTTAAGGTAGGCGGTGCGGAGTAGATGGATATGGCGGAAGCAAGTTGCAGACGACGACGGGCGAAGAAGAAAACTGGCGCGCGTCGATTTTTTAGTCACGTCCGCCTCACGTCCGCCTCTAGCTAGGCGGTTGCAAGTGTTCTCTCGCTTGACGTCCGCCCACCGTCCGCTTTGAAATAGGCGGTTGCCTTTGCTCCTGTCCGCCAGCCGTCCGCCCAGGTTAAGGCGGTTGCCTTTGCTCTGTCCGCCAGCCGTCCTCCCAGGTTAAGGCGGTTGCCTTGTGGACACGAGTTCTTGATTTATTTTCGTCTACAAACTTTGACCGGCTCTAGATTCTTCGTTTGGTCTCCGTTTTCTGAGCCGTTTGCGTCTATGCGTTCGTCTCTTTGTCTACTTTACTTCCAGCTCGGTTTTCCTCATGTTTAAACAATAAATTTGTAAGATAACAATTAAACATAAACTAGAGGAAAACTAACCGAAGTGGAGAAATGAGCAAGAAAAGTGTTAATATAATATATGAAATACACCTATAAAACATGCTCATTTGGACACTTATCACACCCCCACACTTATCTTTTTGCTTGTCCTCAAGCAAAACCATGTACCCAAACAAGTAGGGAATGCTCAATATTAACAAATACTATTATGAAGGGTAGGATAAAGAAGTCAATAGTACATGATCTTAAACTTTTTAGAGGAGTGTGATCCATCACCTACTGGTGGCATAGGTGTACTCAGGGCAAAAATAAAAATTAGAGTTTCGGGGTATGATCCGGAGTACTTCAATGCTTCTTGATTTAAGGTGACTTTGAGAACTTTTACCATGGCCAACTTCTCTCAAGAAAGGGCATTGAGGAGAAAACAAAAGGAAAAATAGAATTATGCATTTGTTTCACTTTTGCATAAGAGATGAGAAGATAATATGTAGGCATCAAGCCTTTGTATTTTTAAGAACACTCAAACTCTCTTTGTTGGTTACCAATGGTGTCTCGCAAGTCCCTTATTATTTTTTATTTTTTCCTTTTGACAGAGAAGCACCCCTTAGCAATCCCTAAGAAAGAAGACAGAAGGAACCCTGAGTAATAAAAATCCATCCATTTCAGATCATTTGGTCATACCGCATAAAAATGCTCCTCAAAAGTAATCAAAATTTTAAAATTTTAGCACATTTATCCCACAATTCATAACAGTATTTATTTTTAAAGAGAACAACCCACATATAAAGGGTCCATGATATTGAATTTTGAACAAACGCAAGATAAGCAGAGAGATTAAGCATTTTAGCATAAAATGTCACCGAAAAGGGCACACTCCCCCACACTTAATTTGAACAATGTCCTCATTGTTCACCCGAAAAACAAGGGAAGGTTTCAGAAGACCTTTTCGGTAAGTAGATAAAATAGAGAGAACACAAAGCTCACGAATATTCATTTAAGCACATAAACGCTCCTCTGCAGTTTTTTTATTTAAATAAAAGCATAATTAAAGAAACTGGTACTCCCCTGATATATTTTTGCTAGTTGGTAAAGGAGTTCCCCCACACTTGAGCTTCAGCCTCAAGTAGCATAGCTTGGTTGCAGTGTAGACATGAATTTGCACCTGTATAAGACACTAGAAGCAACCATACTACAAACGGGGTTAAAAGTTAGCAAAAATAAAATTTAAAGAGAACCTGAAAATTTAAAAGAGCATAAAAGCAAATAAAATAAAAGTTCATCCGGGTTGCCTCCCGGGAAGCTGCCCTTCTTTAACGTCTTTGGCTAGACGCCTGCTTCGTTATCCTGGATCAAAAATATAAGTAGATAATAGCTCTGCCAGGAAAACGAAGTTGGCTAAAAGTATTAAAAGCAAACCACCCGGATCAAAACAAAACGTTACTTCGGCAAATATAGTAGGAAAATGAATACTCCACAAAACCTGGTGTTTGAGGAGGTACTGCCGGTAGCGTAGTTCTAACAGGAGACCAGGTGTGATTGGCTTTGCTTCCTCAAATTGGAAGATGTAAAAATCCTCCTCTTGTTGTTGAGGCTTATGGTAAGAGCCTTGATGGTAACCTTGATGGTAATCAACGTCAGAGGGAAGTGGCTCCTTGAAATTGATTATAGCACTCTCTTCTGATGGCTCGGAGGGAGGCGGTATCTCCTCCTTCTCAAGGTTGAGGATGTATCCACCCTCATCTTCTGGGTAGAGCACGGAGAAGGAGGGGAAAAAGTAGTGGACTTCAGAGGGAGGAAACTCCATGAAGTCTAAGGAGAAACTCTCTTCTGAGGGGTTGTCTTCATAATCAAGCTGATGGTTGTTTGGTGATGGATTCTCTAATTCGAATAAGGGAGGAGGTGGAAAGTAGCTGATGTCCTTAGCAGGTTGTTCCTCCTCATGAACCATTTCATTCAGTTGTTGAACCGGTTGTTCCATGCGTTCGACCTGATCTAGCGTTCTTTGCCGGATCATTTCAGAGGTTGAGGTAAAATTTGCCATCATTTCCCTTAAAATGGCGTTGTCTCTCTCTATTGCAACCATAGGACAATGGGAACTTTCATGGTCTCCTCCACACTCTTGGCACACAAAGATGGGGATAGGCTTGAGAGATGACTTGTAATCCTCCAAGAGAGCTCTCAATTCAGCATTTGGGTCTGAACATTGGGGGCTTTCATGGTACTCTCCGCACCTTTGACAGACACTCCATTGATTGTAGTCCTCTGCGCCATAGGGGTAACCATACCAACTTCCTGCTTGATCGTAGTGACCATCCATCAGAATTAAGTACCTTAAAAAAAAGAAATAAAAATTTATACAAAAAGGCAAATAACAGAAATAAAAGAAAAACTAAACAGATAATAAACCAGATAGTTGGACTGAAGTCCCCGGCAGCGGCGCCAAAAACTTGTTGGGCAAAATAGTAGTTAAACTATCTTGCTAACTATGGGCAGTGAACCCAATCTTTGTAGTACAACAAGGTCGTATCCACAGAGACTTCGCAACTATTTAATTAATTATCCAGTTTAGTAAATGTACAAAAAGATAAATAAAAGTGCATAAAATATAAATTGGGGGTTTAGCCAGAGGCAAGCTTGATTTTTAGGATTAGTACAGAAATAATAAATACAGTAAAATAAAGTAAAAGGATGGAAAAAGGTATCCTAGGGTAGCGGGGGAATTTCCTAAATTACTTAAACAATTTTATAATCCTGTCTTAATTATTTATTGTCTATTAGAGTTAATAATTGTCAGTTACGAACTCTTATTAATAGCCTCAGTATTTTCCTGCTCAATCCGGAGTGTAAATACCAAGGTTAATTCCTTTGTGGTACTTTGACTATCTCAAAATCATATGTTGATAGTTACCAAATAAATGCAGTAGTTTGTCACGCTAAAGCATTTAACAATATTTGCTGAAAGGAATTAAAACAAGTTTAATAAGTGAAACAGATGATAAATATTTATTTAAGTACAGACAATAATTATAATCCTAATTTGCTCTTATTTGTCTGTTTAAGAATTTATCTTGTGGCCTTCCTAAATCATAGATAAGGACAACTCTTAATTAATTCAATAGACTTTTTACAATCAAAAAGTCTAAAATCATTAATTAGCTTTAAGTAAGAATTCTTTTAATAACAGCGATGGATTTTATCTGCTAATCAAGGAGATAATATCTAACGTTTATCTTTCTTTGTGGTCTATTCTCAGATTTACAAAATCATTGAAATAAGAGAAACCGTAAATGCATAAAAATGATCAGTTCTTAAGCATTTAATAATTTAGAGAAACAAAACAAATATTTATAAGCAAACTTGGTAATAATAAGTCTGAATTATTTGGGGTCAAACCCCATCCTAGGATACGAGTAAAATCACTCAGACATTAACAGTAATAAAAAGAAAGCAGAGACAGCCATTAATTTGGAGACTGCCGGCGGAGACTGGACTGCGATTCGCTTCTGCTCCAGCTCCCTTTTCTTCCGTTCTTCTTATCGTGCTTCTGCTGTGTGGTGGAATGAAGAATAAAACTAAAATGGAGAAGTGGGAGATAAGAGGATGGAATGGATCGTAGTTTGATGGAGAGCTTTGGATTATGAGGAAGGGATGATGTTTATTTGAGCAGAAGGACGTGGGTTTTATAGCAGAAAGGAAGAGGAAGAAAACAGAGGGAACACCGCGTGAGGATATTAAGGAGAGGATTGGGACGGCTGAACGCGTGAAAGGATTTGCAGATTGATTGCTCACTTATTGCTTCATTAATTGCAGGGGACAGAGCTCACGCGTGAGAGATTTAAGGTAGGCGGTGCGGAGTAGATGGATATGGCGGAAGCAAGTTGCAGACGACGACGGGCGAAGAAGAAAACTGGCGCGCGTCGATTTTTTAGTCACGTTCGCCTCTAGCTAGGCGGTTGCAAGTGTTCTCTCGCTTGACGTTCGCCCACCGTCCGCTTTGAAATAGGCGGTTGCCTTTGCTCCTGTCCGCCCAGGTTAAGGCGGTTGCCTTTGCTCTGTCCGCCAGCCGTCCGCCCAGGTTAAGGCGGTTGCCTTGTGGACACGAGTTCTTGATTTATTTTCTTCTACAAACTTTGACCGGCTCTAGATTCTTCGTTTGGTCTCCGTTTTCTGAGCCGTTTGCGTCTATGCGTTCGTCTCTTTGTCTACTTTACTTCCAGCTCGGTTTTCCTCATGTTTAAACAATAAATTTGTAAGATAACAATTAAACATAAACTAGAGGAAAACTAACCGAAGTGGAGAAATGAGCAAGAAAAGTGTTAATATAATATATGAAATACACCTATAAAACATGCTCATTTGGACACTTATCAGCAGGTCAAGTGTTGTTGATATAGATAAGGATTTGGAGTGTTAAAATTGAGTTTCGGGTCAGGTTAAGCTCAACCCAAACCCGGAACGGGTTATATTTCTTCAATCCGGACCCATTGCGGATTGACCCAAACCTAACACGTTTTATCAAAATTTTATTTTATTTATAAAATTTAGATTATTTAATAAATAAATATAATACTTTAATATTAATTGATTATTATGTACTATATTTAATCATAAATTATTGATTCAAAAGTTTACTTAAGTCATAAATTAATCATTAAACGCTAATTAAATCAATAAATATAACATATTTTCTAATTTAATTAAAGGGAAATTTCATGATATACCCCGAGGTTTGAGCGAATTTTACTAGATACCCCCGAGGTTTCATTTTCATTACGAGATACCCCGATGTTTCATTTTTTTTACGATATACCCCTGAGGTTTCATTTTCATTACGATATACCCCTAAGGTTTCAATTTTATTACGAGATGCCCCTCAGTTCAGATTCTAATATATTATATTTTTCATATCCTCATTTTACCCTCACCCTATATGCCCCGCAACATGGATTTATGGTCAAATTTTTAAAAAATTTAAAATATGAACAAAATGCACAGAAAAATTAAAGATCAATTTAAATTTTAATTCAATTTTAAAAACAAAAATAAATTAAAAAAATTAAACTCTTAAAAAGTTTAAAATAAATAGAAATGACCAAACAACAAAAAAATAAATAATCTATTTAAAAAACTTATATTGTTACATAATTTAAAAACTATTATAGCAATTATATTTAAAGAACAAAAAAATAATTTTTATACTTTATTTTTCTAATTTAAAATAATGATTTTTTCTATGTACTATATGAAATTATTGCTTTTAATATTCTTCATATTATTGTTATACTTTTTACAATATTAATACATGTCGTAACACCTTAACAAGTTATGTTTATGTTTATTTTTCAAAATAATTTACTTTTTATTTTTTAGTCATTTCTATCTATTATTTTTTTGTTTTATGTTTATTTAATTATATTCATTTTTTAATATTGATTTCAAATTTTATATGAAATTTAATTTATATGAGCATTTTATTTAAGTTTCAAATTCAAACAAAACTTTAACCATATATCCCTTAGAATATTGCGGGACATATGATTTTGAGCCACCGCTATAATAGTTTTTAAATTATGTAACAATATAAGTTTTTTAAATAGATTATTTTTTTGTTGGTTAGTCATTTCTATTTATTTTAAACCTTTCATGATTCTAATTTTTTAATTTGTTTTTATACTTTTATTTATGTTTTAAAATTGAAATAAAATTTTAATTGATCTTTAATTTTTATGTGCATTTTGTTCATATTTTAAATCCATGTTGCAGGGCATATGGGGTAAGGGTAAAATGAGAATATGAAAAATATAATATATTAAAATCTGAACTGAACATCTCGTAATAAAATTGAAACCTCAGGGGTATATCGTAATGAAAATGAAACCTCAGGGGTATATCGTAAAAAAAATGAAACCTCAGGGGTATCTCGTAATGAAAATGAAACCTCGGGGATATCTCGTAAAATTCGTTCAAACCTCGGGGGTATATCGTGAAATTTCCCTAAATTAAAAAAGTTCTAGTTTATGGATTGACTAGTTCAACCAAAACCCGAAATCAGTTTCAATGACCCAACTGAACCCAATCCAAAAATCTTTTCAGGTCAAAATCTTCTACCCGAATCTAACTTTTTATGGACCGGTTTCGGGTTGAATTACAGGATCGGGTCAAGATGTCACCTAAATTAAGAATTATCCAATAAACAGGGTCAAGAATGAGGTCCTGCATGCAGGCCCAGCACTGAATATTCACTCTTTAAGCTTTTCACTTCACATCATCATCATTTCCATACAACCTTTACAAGGGTGAGTGAAACAACTCTACTTCACATCATCATTTCGATACCCAACTGCATCACAACCACCACCGTGTCTCCCAAACCTTTCGTTCAGTTCCTCAACAAATGAGCAAAAAGGCTTTCAAATGTTAAACTTACTTTTCTTTTTGCATATATCAGGCAAGCCACAGAGGAAAAAACATCCAAGGGGAGAACCAAAAAGAATTTAGGACATCACGAGCAACAAACTCTATTTTCCTTCTTCAATGTTCTACTTCTTCCCACCCGGTTTCGGCGACGGCTGAGGGTGATACTGTTGCTGCTGATGATAAGGTGAAGTCCGGCACCCATTGGGTATCGAAATGCTTCTCAGCCCTTGCTGACCATTCCTTGCGGACAAACCTTGCCCACCTTGCATTGACCCAGTCCTCATGTTATTAGGGCTGGCCCGCATCCTTTCTGCTTGCATTGTCTGAATGTAGTATGAGGAGCTAGCCATGTCACGCAGAGCAGGCAAGGGTTTCAAAGCTTCGACTACTTCACTCATCAGAGGTCTAGCTTTTGGGTCTCGGCTGAGGCAATGGGCAGCCAGAAGGACAGCTTTTTGAGCCCCCTTCATTGAGAAGTTGCCTTCAAGCCGGGGATCTACTAGGCGATAAAATCTTCTTCTCTCACCCAGGTACGGGCGAGCCCACTCAACTAAGTTATGCTCCCCATTAGGACGGGATTTATCCATTGATCTTCTGCCTGTGATCATCTCAAGTAGGACAACTCCAAAGCTGTAGACATCGCTCCGAGAAGTGAGGTGTCCTGGATGCAGAAAACATTGATCAGCAACTTCATGATGCTTCTTATTAGAATTTATATGAGAAGGAAAGCTAGAAAAATAACTGAAGCAAAAAACCAAGTTGTTAATTTGATCCTGGGGTAAAGGAGAAGTTAGAAATCTAAATATATTGTATATCGCTCATAGCTTTACCTGTCATGACATATTCAGGAGCCGCATAGCCATAAGTTCCCATCACACGGGTAGAAACATGAGTTTTGTCTCCCACAGGACCATCTTTGGCAAGACCAAAATCAGAGAGCTTGGAATTGTAATCCTGATGAACATTGTCAATATAAAACAAACAAGGTAGTAAGCAGAGGAACACAAAGGAATTAGTAGTATATAGTAGCATAACAGTATATCACCTACCGCATCCAAAAGAATGTTTGAAGTCTTAAAATCACGATATATGACAGGTCTTTCAGCTTCCTCGTGCAGAAAAGCAAGACCCCTGGCTGCACCAAGAGCAATTTTCATCCTGGTTGACCAAGGGAGAGGCAATGACCCTGGAATATAAAGTTTTCATGATAAATCATACAATAGATGTGATTAACAGCTAATGCAATTTTAAATAACTCAAAAGTCATTTGTCATCAGCATTTATCTTACAAATATGAAAGAGGCAAGTTATAGTCTACAAAGTGAGCCAAGTCATGCTTAAGAGGCCATAACATTTCAGAAATCAAGAGGCCGCCAAGTATTCATCTAAAGGATGATCCAGCCACAAATTGGGACAACCTTTCATTGGATTCATTCAGATTTAACAGATGGGGGTAATTGGCAGAGAAGAAGAGGGAAGTATGAACCTGACTCTTACCGAGTGATTTCACAGCATTGATTTAGTACGTGATAAGTCATAGTAGTTAGGGTAGTTTAGGAAGTTCTGGGGGTTTTACTATTAGTATTTATTGCCATTAGTATTTATTGTAAGTTTGAATAGCTCTTATTATTAGTTTGAATAAGATTATGATCTTAGCATTTATTATTAGTTTGAATAGGATTAGGATCTTCACATTTATTGTAAGTTTGAATAGCATTTATTGATAGTTTGAATAGTGATTAGGATTTTGGCTAGTATGTTAGTATAAATAAGGGTTGGGGGTTGTAAGCAGAGGCATCGATTAATTGAAAGTATTTTGGCCTCTTTGAGAGGATATTGGCCACTTCAGTGGAGTTACTTAGCAAGATAGGGTTTGATCCTATCAGTATGAAATATTTCTAACTAATTTTGGAGCCTCGCATAAACAAAAGAATATGTAAGAACATAAAAGAAACAAAAAACAGTTACATACTTCGAAATAGATGGTTCTCCAAGCTGCCTCGGGGCATAAACTCATAAACCAGAAGTCTCTGATCATCTTCAATGCAGTAGCCAACAAGCTTTACTAAATTAGCATGAACAAGCTCGCCAAGGTAATTAACTTCTGCCTGGCCGCAACAAATTGTCATTCAAGAATTAAATCAGGTATAAGCATGAAAAACAGAGCACTATGCAGAAAAAATCAATTAGACCAGAAAGTTATTATACCACCCATTCCTTGTGTCCCTGAAGACCATCGTGGTTCAGGGTCTTAACAGCAACTGTAAGTCCTGTGCCAGGTCTAGCAGGACCAGTTCCATTCTCTTCAATCCAGCCTTTGAATACACACCCAAAGCCACCTTCACCAAGCAGACTCTCAGGTCTAAAGTTTCTTGTTGCCAACTTTAAGTCATTAAATGAGAACTTCAGTAGGCGAGAAGATACTCTAAGTTCTTCTTCTAGCTTGGAAGTTGATGTACTACTTTCAGCGTTGCTAGTGGTAGTGGTGGATGAGACGGCAGCAGTAACTGGTTGATCGCTGCTAGCTTCATGTACAAGCTTGTTTTCAACTGAGAAGTAAGTGTTAAACATGTAAGAATCATAAAATAATATACAGCATCAGATTCAGTGGCTGAACAATTCACACAAGAGAAAGACAGCTTAAGATCAACAACCTAACAACGAGCATCAAGTACATCTATGTCACAGGGTATGTTCCTTAGCAACCAATGACATTAACCATGTTAAAACAAGTTATCCCAACATTTATCAACAACAAAAATTTCTAGTGGTAGACAAACATGGCAGACAAAGTAAACTGTTGTTTGATAACCGTCAAACAAAGTCCCAAGAATCGGGACTAGAAAAGAAAGCACCTTCATTTACAATAACAGACAAATATATGATAGTGCAAACTTTATGACCATTCAAATAAAAGTAAAATCTCAATATGCAAATATATTTCTCTAAATTTTCTAAAACAGCCATGTATTGTGAGTCCCCAATGTTGGAGACATATACAAGACTACATGTTTTCGTGAGATGGCAGTACTTAGTTCCAGATTCACAAAAAAAGGGGGTTCATGGATGTTAGGCTTCAACAGAATCAAATATCCTTCACAAAAAAATGGACAAGATACACAACCATTAATGTTATGCAAAACTCGTACAGCCCCTCTTTTCTTTTACAGTAAGGTTTAGGCAACATGATAGATTGCACCACGCAAAATTGCTAGATATAATCAGAAAACAATAAATTGAACCAAAAGGTATAACAAAGGCCATGGCAACTGACATTACAATAAATTACAGCCAACTGCACATAGTAAATTGATCTCACCCTGAATCTTTTTAGATATAACATCTGTTTATTTACTATCATCAATGGTAATCATAATGAAACTTTTTTAAAACATCCCAACCTTTTCGGCAAGGACAGAACAAAAACTTAATGTGTGCAGAGGAGACATAATAGGATGAGCGTGGAAACCCCAACTCTAGGTCCTTTGTAGTTGGCAGTTAACAACATCAAGCAAGATATGCAACAAAGACGAGGAAGTGCATTCAGAGAGACAGAGCACAGACAGAAAGGCACAAACACAGACAATACTCATTATGAGGAAGTATCTTCCAGAAGAATGATACTGCTCTTAACCAGTTAATTTTTCACTGGCTAGTTGATAAATGAATCAGATAGAGCAGAAGGAATCTCAGAGCTGAAATGTAAAATGTCTCTTTATATTATAAGAACCAATATAATAAATATACAGAAGTTCGCTGACAAGCATACCATACAAATAAGCATCAAGCTGCAGAGAACGTCTTTAAAAAAGGGTGAAGTATTCTATTTAACATTTTGCACCATCAGACTAGTTAAATTCAATTGAAGATGGGTGGATAAGAGACAAAGAGCTTTACCTCTGCAAAAGGAAGCTTCCCACGCAAGTGGTGCAAGAGAAAAAAATAATGAAACTAATTTTGAACGTTTATAGAAATGAGATTTTAACAGACTCCAATATTTGGAGCCATTAACAACATATGTTGATTTATTCGGGAAATTTTAGGTTTTATAAATGCACTATACGTAAAGGATAACAGACAAAACTTATGATAGAAAATTTGCAGAACGCACAACAGAAATGAGCTGTCTGGCCACTGAACTGTATTTCAAACATGAGTTGAAACATGACAGGCGTAGAAACAACGTTTTGGGAATGAAATTTAAAACCCTGAAAGGACACTATCTGAAAACGACTTTCAGGAAAAATGTTTGCAAGAAATTCAACAATAACCTCGAAACCAAACGGAACAAGAGTACAGGGAGGGATTATCCACAAAGTCGAGGATGAACAACAGATGAGAAATTAAAGCAATAAAAACACTTTTTTGGATCATAAAACATACATTTACCGTAGTTGGCGCCGGTTCCACTGATAGAATTATCAACCTTGGATCTCGAAGAAATGCAGCCGCTGATAAACCTCCACTTAATCCAACACCCAGTTTCCACGGCAACATCATCGTCATCATCAATAATATCATCCACCTTCTTATTATCCCCCTTCGACTTCGCATCATCCCAAATCTTCACTTTCTCTTCACCAGTCCTCATACCCATTTTTTTTTTCACTAGCCACTACGAAACCCACTTAAACCTTCAAATTCAAACAACATCCAAAGAGGGAAAAAAAAAAAACAAAACCTCTCAAATCCCTAACATAACATCGACCACCAACCAATCAAGAAAACTGGGTCCACGCCACCCTGCTTTTACAAACTCATGGGTTTCATATTTATCAGAAATCCAATGAGCAAATAACACCCCAGCATCAGCGCTAATAATCTTTAACCCTAGAAGAAAAACTTTGGAAGCAAGGAAGGAGCTGAAAGGGACAGACAGACTTGGCAGAAGTTATTCTAGATCGAAGCCAAAATTGAGAAATGTTTTCTATGGGATGGGAGAAGGGTATTCGGCTTTCGTTTTAATTTGTTTACTTTTCTTTTTGGGAGGTTATCCAACAGACAGAGAGGTCAGTTGGTCTGCACTGCAAAAAGGGGACTTATATAAATTAATCCCCCGACCTTCGTCCTTCCTCTTCCTTCAAAATGAGCTTCCTCAATCCTCTCCTATCGAGTAGCTGACTAGTTCAAAAGAATCACACCCCAAATCTCAATAAAAACAAAAAAAAACATGCTCAACTGAAAGTTTAAAAAAAAAAAAAGAGGTATTAGTGGTAAGAAAAAGAGAAAAGGAAAACATACTCTGAGCTATTCGCCTCTCCACCTATCGCTATCTAAGTGTGGTGGAACCGAACCGAAAACGACTTAAAAAACAAAAAGCAAATCGACAACTTCAAACAAAAAGCAAATCGACCTGCCCGGATAACGGGGTAGTAGTGGTGTGCTTCCCGGATTGCCCCCCAAAAATCTAGCGGAATCGAGGGGGTTACATTTACACGTCAGATGGAACAGGGTAGAATGGGAAAAATGAAAGAAACACTAGAGTAGGATAGGAGCCTCCTACGAGAACCGTCCGCAGATATTTCCCCCGGTTGAGCACAATTTCGAAACTGCATCCGGACCTAGGGTGCTAAGTTCCTACTTCCTAGATGTATCCCGTTTGTCATTGTGTGGTTAGTTAGTTACTCCCCCCTAACAGGGGTGGCAAAACGGGTTCGCGAGTCGTGTTAGACTAAACCCAAACCCGACCCGTTTATTAAACGGA
Organism: Limonium bicolor; assembly: GCA_023374045.1. Taxonomy (NCBI): domain Eukaryota; kingdom Viridiplantae; phylum Streptophyta; class Magnoliopsida; order Caryophyllales; family Plumbaginaceae; genus Limonium; species Limonium bicolor. The sequence goes on from CM041778.1 coordinate 34,532,486, forward strand.
TTGATCCGACCCAACCCGTTTAATTAATCGTGTCAAAATATGAAACTCAAACCCAATCCGTTTATTAAACGGGTTGACCGGGTTATCAAATGGGTTGACCCGTCTGACCCAATTAACTAATTATGTCCAAATTTAAAACTCAAATCCGCATATATTTAACTCAAACCTAACATGTTTAGTTATATAAAAGATAATAATTTAATTAATTAACATTAGATTTGTCATTCTATGATATTATTAACTTTAATTTAGTTAAATACTTAATTTTAATATTTATATATCTTATTTATATTAAAATTTGATAATAAAAAAATGAATAATCTATAATTTATAATATATATTTATTTAATATAAATTACTTAAACGGGTTAGCGGGTTACATACCTTAAACCCAAACCCGACACGATTATTAAACGAGTCATGTTCGGGTTGACCCGTTTATTTAATCGTGTCAAATTTTAAAACCCAAACCCGTTAACTTCGTGTCGGGTTCATGTTGGTCAAACGGGTCGTGTTGAAATTGCCACCCCTACCTCCTGTTCTAAATATAAGTCGTTTTAGGCTTTAGAATTATATTCAAATTATAAGTCGTTTTAGACTTTTTGTATCTATCTTTCTACTTTTACCCTTTCTTCTCTTCTAATTATTATTATCATTACACTCTACTTTTTATCTTACCAATAAAGTATACTTACTTTTTTATTCTCCCAATACAAAAAGTAAGGGTATACTAGTCTTTTTAAACTCTTTCTTAAAAGTTGTGAAAAAGTCTAGAATGACTTATAATTAGAATAGGAGGGAGTATTTAATAAAGGGAAAATTCACAATATACCCCTGTTTTTTTCGTAATTCACAATACCTCTTTTTGAAACTTTGTCACAAGATACCCCTGTTTTCTTTGTTAATTCACAAAATACTCCTTTTTAAAACGGCGTCAAATATTCCGTTAACCTCCCCTGGAAAATGACTATTTTTCCCCTGGTCCGTTTTTTTCTTTTTTTTGAAAAGTTCATAGTTTAAAATTGGCTTTAATTATAGTCTATTTCATTGTTATTTATTCTTCAACTAACTCTGTCTCATATTGATCTTCTTGTTTATTTTTTGACACATTTTTCCACTTTAATATTAAACATATAAGATAAAATAAATTTATAAAATAAATTTCTATAACATATAGTTTTTTATATAAGGATTCCATTACAAAACTTAGATTTGTAAAATTATGTTATCTTATATGTTAAATATTGAAGTCAAACAACATGTCTAAATAGTGAATGAAAAGGTCAAAAGGGGACGGAGAGAGTAGAAAATATAATGTTACTCATTTGACGATACTTATTTCCTATACATGAGATACAATTTAAAATAACGCTTTCAACGTGAGGTTTAGTACTTATTAAGTAATTTTTATATAAAAAAAATTGTTTTTAGGTTTAAAAATAATAATTGAACATATGGATTTTGTTAAGAGTGTAATTTGAAAGAGTTCTTGTAGTTAGTTAGTTATTTAATAAAGGGAAAATTCACAATATATCCCTGTTTTCTTTCGTAATTCACAATACCTCTTTTGAAACTTTGTCACAAGATACCCCTGTTTTCTTTGTTAATTCACAAAATACTCATTTTTAAAAACGGCGTCAAATATTCCGTTAACCTCCCCTGGAAAATGACTATTTTGCCCCTGACCCGTTTTTTTCTTTTTTTTTTTTGAAAAATTCGTAGTTTTTTTGGCTACTTTTTTTTAAAAAAATTTAAATTTCATAATATACCCCTATTTAAGTTTGTTGTTCACGAAATACCCCTGTTTATGTTTTGAAGTTCACAAGATACCCCTGTTTATGTTTTGTAGTTCATGAAATACCCTTATCACCCTGATGCCCTGGTAAAGCATCGCCTAGTTTTCTCTTGTTTTTTAAGTGCCTTCAGCCTCTTCATAATCCCAGGACAAATGTTGTTTGCATTCCAGTTCTCTGAGGTTTTTTGTCTCTCGGAATGTCTTACCAATAGCTGAGTACGAATCCCTGTCATTCACAATTAGACACAATTATAATATATGACCAGAGACAAACTAGTATAACATAGATTATTTACATAGTTAGGTAAATACCTTCAAGTAAAGAGTAGATTGATTTAGTCATGTGAACAAACAATAATGTCAGAGGCATTGGGTTTAAAAAGGCTACCTCTTGGTTGAACTCAGTAGCGGACGAGAACTTTTGTTGGGGGGGGGGGGCAAAAAAAAATTGACATTGTTGTTCTTTAAAACAATATGTTATTTTGTATTTTTCAAAAATTTATAAGAGCATTTTGTAAATTTTCAAAAGTTTCGGGGGGGGGGGGGGGGGTTCCCCCTTTGTGTCCACCCCTGGTCAAACTTGTGTTGTGCCAAGCACTCTAATGGGATATCGCTCAGATTTTTGAATGCACAAAAATCCATCTCCCTAATGGCCACCCCCCCCCCCCCCCGAAACTTTTGAAAATTTGTAAAATGCTCTTATAATTTTTACAAATACAAAATAACATAATGTTTTAAAGAACAATAGTGTCAATTTTTTTTTGCCCCCCCCTAAACAAAGTTCTAGCCTGCTACTGAGTTCGACCAAGAGGTAGCCATTTTAAACCCAATGTATGTGACATTATTGTTTGTCCACATGATTAAATCAATCTACTCTTTACTTGAAGGTATTTACCAAACTATGTAAATAATCCTTGCTATACATGTTTGTCTCTGGTCATATATTATAATTGTGTCTAATTGTGAATGACAGGGATTCGTACTCAGCTATTGGTGAGACATTCCGAGAGACAAGAAACCTCAGAGAACTGGAATGCAAACAACATTTGTCCTGGGATTATGAAGATGTTGAAGGCACTTGAAAAACAAGAGAAAACTAGGCGATGCTTACCAGGGCATCAGGGTGATAAGGGTATTTCATGAAGAAAAAACGGGTCAGGGGCAAAATAGTCATTTTCCACGGGAGGTTAACGGAATATTTGACACCGTTTTTAAAAAGGGTTATTTTGTGAATTAACAAAGAAAATAGGAGTATCTTGTGACAAAGTTTCAAAAAAGGGGTATATTGTGAATTACGAAAGAAAACGGGAGTATATTGTGAATTTTCCCTTTAATAAAACTAGGGATAGTTGAAGGGAAAATCTACATGGTTCAGTCGGGTGTGACCTACAGCAGTGTGTGTGCAAGAGAAGTTTCACTATAAATGGGAAGAGGATTACAATCTTTTGGCTGTAGAAAGGTGGGTCTCTCCAATAATACAAAGACTATTTTATAAAAATAAATAGGGGAAGGTGGATGATATAGGCCAGGGAATGATGTCACCAGCGGTCAATTAAAATACAACTACTAACATCTTGGGCTAATACGTGGCCCAATCCGAGGAAGAAGACTGTGAATTGAAGGTTGTTGTTGCACAAGCTTCTATCTGATGTCGTGTGTTTTTTTTTTGATAATATTGTGACCATATATAAAGAAGAACGCTTAGCAAGCACAAGGGGAAAGACCCTCATGTCATGCTAGCTCAAAATCTAGCTTACAAGCCATAGTAATATTAGGGGGAACAAGCTCCCCCATCCACACCCGATTACTCTCAAAGAGGGGATTCCCCAAATTACAAATAATCTTTGTCAGATAAGAATCATACAAAAGATTATCCCTTTTAATAATACTAGCGAAGTTAGACAGTAATCCTCTCACCCTCACAATATCATCCCAACTAGCATTGGGTCTTTTGATGTTCCCCAAATTGAGGATATCCTCGAAATATTTGTTAACTGATTCAAAGCAAATATTATGGCTACCCACCGAGAAGGCAAGCTCCATGGCAATTATTTTTACTTTGATATCAGCATACTGCACACTACTGGTGCTGGAAATTCTTCGATTGAAAACTATAATTGGCAAACCATGGTCATCACGGATGATACCGGCTATGATCCGGTCACCCTGACAGCTAGCAAGCATACCCGTACAAATGCTATGGTATCCCGACGGAGGAGGATGCCAAATCCTAGGAGAAAAGAGATGAGAGGAGACCTTCATCACCGAAAGATAGGCTTCAGTAAAGGAATTGTTTACCTCAACTTCTTTCCACCAAGAAAGCTCTGGATTATGTTTGACTTTGTTCCTCGAAGCGTAAATGACCCAAAGCTTGTTAGCTATAAGAGATAGCTTCTTCGCACTCCACCTCTCCGACATCCAAAAAAACCAGTCCAACATACCATCCACATTATTTGGAATTTCATTCACATCCACCAAGCCCCTCCATAAATCTCTAACAGCACAACAATAGAAGAAGCAATGCGCCAAATTATCCTTGTCCCCACAAAAGAAGCACTTGGAATCACCCCCAATCCGTCTAGCCAGATTTTCCTGACAAGGGATAATATTCCCCAAGAACTTCCAGAGATTAAGCTTAACTCTAGGGCAGCAGATAGAGCTAGTTAACTTCTTCCCAATCATACCGATGGAGAGTGGAGGATTGGAGGAGCTTTCCACCCCTGATTCTTTTACCAGAGAGAGATAGGCTGATTTGACGGAGAATTTGTTATCTTTGGAAAGGACCCAGGTCCACTGATTGGAACTACCCAAGTCAAGAGAATTAGGAGACTGAGTCTGATCCCCCATCGAAGGTAGGGGGTGAGCTCCCTCTCTGAGCAAATCCAAGACCGAGGAGATGGACTTCCATATGGGGCTACCTTTATTTGAAGGGATGCAATCACAAATATTGTTATCAGGGTAATAGAGATGTTTCATAACTTGAGCTACTAAAGACCCCGGGCAAGAAAGTAATCTCCACAGCTGTTTAACCAAAAGAGCTTTATTGAACTTATCCACTTCTCTGAAACCAAGGCCTCCTTGGTCCAGAGGATCACAAACCTTAGACCATTTGGTCCAGTGGAGAGCTCTTTTATCGACTTTCCCACTCCACCAGAAGGAGGAGAAAGCTGAATTGAGTTTCGCAATAATACCCTTAGGAAGAGCAAATAGGGACATGGTGTAGTTGGGTATAGACTGGAGCACACTAGACACCATGACGGATCTAGCTGCTTGAGCCATAGGTTTAGTCCAACTAGAAACCCTTTTGTGAACCGATTTGATAAGATAGGTAAAGAGATCATGTTTTATCCTACCTATCTTGAGGGGAAGGCCCAGGTATTTGGAGAAACAAGGTACCTCTTGGACATTCAGAAGGTTAGAGAGATTGTCTTTAATGGGGAGGGATAATCTTTTGCTGAACACCAATTCAGATTTGAGGTGATTGATTTTGTGGCCAGAGGCTAGAAGAAATTTTGTGAGAATATGGTTCAGGCGGGAAATATTAGTGGGATTGACTTTACCAAAGAGGAGAAGGTCATCAGCGAAGGCTAGGTGAGATATGGACGGGCAAATGGGGGGAGAGCTTGATACCATGGAAATCTCCATTAATATCAGACTTATTAAAGAAACTAGACAAAGGTTCCTGAGCCAAAATGAAGAGGAAAGGAGAGAGAGGGTCACCTTGTCGAATGCCCCTTGACTGGACGAAAGAGTTACCAGGCTTGCCATTGATGAGGATAGCACATCTGACTGAGCGGACACAATTCATAACTGGAGAAGTCCAATGAGAAGGGAAACCCATGGAAAGAAGAATATCTTGGAGGAAGTTCCACTCTAATCTGTCATAGGCCTTGCTAAAGTCCAACTTGAGAGCAAAGAAACCATTTTTAACAGCTTGGTTCTTCTCTAAAAAGTGATGGAGCTCGCCCGCTAGAATGATATTGTCGGTAATAAGCCTTCCTTTCACAAACCCTGACTGATTATGAGAGATGAGATGCGGCAGAATATGTTAACCCTATTAGCCAGGGTCTTGGAAGCAATCTTGTACGCAAAGTTACAGAGAGCAATCGGTCTAAATTTATCAATCTCCGTTGCCCCCGCCATCTTTGGGATAAGAGTGATAAAGTACTCATTCAATGAATCAGGGAGAGGCTGGCCTCTATGAATAGGCAAGACTGCATCAATAACTTGGTTCCCAATGATATGCCAAAAGGTGGTAAAGAATTTACCATTAAAGCCATCCGGCCCAGGAGCTTTGTTGGCTCCTAGTTGCTTCACAGCGGAAATGATTTCCTCTCTAGTATAGGGTCTACTCAGCCCAGAAATAAAGTTTCCATTTAGTCGACCCTCCACCGCTCCCAAAAGGTCCCTATCCACCTGGGGTTGAGAAGAAGAAAAGAGGTTTTGGAAATACTCTCTAGCAATGCCTTCTATACTCTCCCAAGTATACTGCATAGTGTTCCCGGAATTCAGGAGACCAAAGATCTCTTTGGATCTTTTATTAGAGGAAGCCCTAGCGTGGAAGTAACCCGTATTTTTATCTCCTTCCTTAATCCACTTATCTCTGGATCGTTGCTTCCACCATATTTCCTCCAGGAAAGAAAGTAACTCAATTTCCAAAAGGAGCCTCTTCCTATTGTTGATAGCTCCCAAAGAGCTATCACTAATAGAGATCTTACCTAACTCTTTCTTCTTATTTATGATCTTCCATTTAATCTTGGAAATCGACCACCCCTTCCATTCACTTAGCTTCCGAGCACATAAATCCAGAGAAGTAGTAATGATAGGATAATTGTTACTCCAGACATCTGTAACTATCTCAGCACACTTGGGATCCAAACACCAACCGTTTTCAAATCTGAAAATTTTAGCCGGTTCTTTATGAGTACCAAAGAACCTGATAAAAAGAGGGCAGTGATCAGAAGCTTCCCGGGGTAGATGTTCGACAGAGATATTTGGGAAGGTCTGAAGCCCAGCCGAGGAGCAGAACACTCTATCCAATCTACTGTGGGAATGAGAATCCCCATCCTGGCAATTGGTATACGTAGAGCCCTCTCCAAAGAAACCGATATCGTGGAGGTCACACTCAATAATGGCCTCTCTGAACGGGACCATGTAAACCTCTTGCCTGATTCTACCCCCGATCTTCTCTGAGGCATGCAGAATCTGATTGAAATCCCCGGCAATCACCCAGGGCAAGCTAACTTGCTTAACAAGAATTCGGAGCAGTTTCCAGGATAAATGCTTAAGGGACCAATTAGACCACCCGTAGAACCCGGTAAAAACAAAATGAAGATCACCCGGCATAGACATACTAGCGGACATATGATGCCTAGATTGAGAGATCATCGAACATCCTAGGGAGTTTTTCCACATAAGGCAGAGACCACCACTCCTCCCTCTGCTAGAAACCGCTAGGCCGCAATATAGAGGAAACATCCCAAAGAAAACCTCCATATCAATGTCCGACTTATGAGTCTCACTGAGGAAAATGATATCTGGGTTCAGTTTAAGAATCAAACTCTTAACCCAATAGACTGCCTTTGATTTACCTAGGCCCCTACAATTGAGCGTTAAACAACTCATCTGACAGAGGAAGTCGGAAAGGCCTAATCAAATCGGTCAAGCCAAGAACACCGATCGAATCAGCGCAGAGGGCACCCACCAGCACCACCAATCGATCACAAGAAAAGGGCTCAAAATCCTGAGTCCAAAATCAGGATACGGTCCAATCAGCCCAAAAACACAGCCTTCTGAAACTTTTAACTGAATCTACACATTTGCTCTATAGCAAGCATCACATAGACTAGTTAGTCGGTGAAGCACCCACCAGTCCCAGAGCACCCCCAAACTAATTGGGCAGAGATCCCCACCGGCACACAATCTCACAAAACAGAAGTCCCAAGGAGACAGGACTTCCACCAGGACGGGATCAATCACCAGGACCAGACTCGGATCAAGGCAGAGCACTTTCGCATCTGCACTGGGAAAGAAGGGAAACAAGCCGCCACAACTGAAGAAACAATCACGCCAATCTGATCAGCCTAGTACCAATCACTCAGAAGAGAAGAAACCCCTCTTTGCACCACCAACCAGAACTGATAAGCAAGGAAAGTCAATCGCCCGACCTCGAGACGGGCAAACACGAAGGATTACTAAAATTGAGCTCGAAAATCCCGGCCCCTTACAAGACCAACAAAACTCTGAATCAAGCCACACCCCAGCAAACCAGCCTATCGAGCCCGTATAGAGACCCACTGCAAGACTTACTACTCCAACTGAGAAATCAAACACCGTCGCCCAAAAATCTGGGTACCAATAGATACACGCAAGACTTTCTAAACCAACCAAGTCCCGCACGGAAGCAAGAGAGATCCACCGTGCCCAGCCGACTAGAAGTCAGTCCACTCAGCGCAAGCCAGACTACAAAACACACCCGCAAAACCTAACCCGGATTCACCACTGGAGAGTACCACGGGAGGAAAAGAAGAATCAAATCTGATAAGACCCACCGATAGGGAAGCCGACGACCGCTTGACTCCCGGAGGAAGAAGGCGTCTAGCGCGGGCAAATCTCGCTGAGAAACTCAGACGAGAACCAAAGAAGAACGAAACAATCACCTCCTAAATCACTTCCTAAGGAGAGCGAAAAGCTACAGTGTTTTCTCTAAAATTTAAGTTTTTGGTAAGTACCCTATTTGTTGAATGTTCAAAGGAAATTAGAAACAAGGCATGCAACGGAACGGACTGTAGGTGTTGTACACACGCATAGTTATTATTATTAGTGTTAAAAGTACTATTTCACTTAAAAGGAATGACAATTTAAAATCCTAAACTTAATGTTTGTATTTTTTTATTTTTCATTGAGTATGTAATGAGTCTGTTTGTGGGCCAACATTCAAACTAGTTTTTTGATGTGAGACTGTAACACCCCTAAACTTAAACCTGTAATGACGTCATATCTCGTAGCATAATAAATAGCAAATCGCAGCGGAAAATAAAACTATCTAACCTTGGTGTTACACGCCGTTACTCACCCTTGTGAGTAACAAGGCATTCTTACTCTTTCCATCATTACAACTTCCAACGCTGTGATGAACAGATACTGAGCACTCTAATTATTACAACCAAATCCAACTAAATGAGCAACTAACTGAAATACCACAAACTCAAAATACAATGCATAACAAATCCACAAGTGTTTATAAAAACACAGCGGCTACCCTGTTTCCCGCACTCCGGCTTGTGTATTCTTCAGTAACCTGAAATGTTTGGCCCAATGAAGGGCTCAGCAAACTATGCTGGTATGCTAAATGTAGTCCTAAGCCTTCTAGATTCCTTAAGTCGTTTAGCCATCTTGACATTAGATTCATTACATACAATGCCGGTTTATAATGATAACAGAAATAACTATAACACTTAACAACACATAACAATCCACCTGTAAATACCAAAGTACAATAGTACACAACACCAATAACCACATAACAATAACCACACAACAATAACCAATAATCGCACATTAATAAACCATAACAATAATCAAACAAGATACACGTATTAAACTGTACTTGTTAGTTAGTCACTTGGCTCTTATCCTTTAAACATTTAGTGCATAATAATACACATCAAACAATCATCAATATCATCAACCCAGATATGGTGCACATATGAAACAACTGTTCTTGTTAGTAGGTCACATGACCCTAACCACTTAACCTTTCCAATTAGTTTCACCTTAGGCGTCCTGTCAAGACAACCTTAAATAACCTGTGAAAATGGACAGTGTGTCCCATTGGGTTCCAAAGGAACCGTTACCAGTAGACCTTATGGCCCTGGATAAATATATGTAATGACCGATCCGGTCGAAACTGTGCACCAACGGCAGTGCATTCCGCCATCCCCGAATGTGGCTGATGGATTTGGAGTGACTCCCTGCTTGAGTCTCTCATAGTGATCACAATGCGCAACCAGAAAGTCGAAACAATCTGGATTCCTCTCTTTATAAGTTAGCCCTTTTTGTCAGTGACATAATAACCAATACTTGAAATAAGACTATCACATTTGACCCTTGTTAGGTTCAATAATACCTAAAGGTCAGTTAGTCTCTTTTTTTTTCAGTTTAGATGTATAAACTTTAGTCACAAGACATTCGCATATAAAATACAACGCAACAGTTTGGGCAATCCCACATACAATATCATTCACATAAAATCATAGATATCTTCTTAAACATCTAAGCACACAATGTCTGGACCTTAGGATAATCCTTAGGACATTCAGACCACACAATTAACATACCGTTCACCAAGTAACTGCTAGCTTGACAAACTCCTGCTCAGTCGTCCCTCTCTGTACGCTGTTATTTAAACATGCAATACCGGTAGTATTAATATAACTATTCACTAAATATTACCGTACTGTCGCTATAGTGTTTATACTCGTCGTATAATAACTCTGTATGTTATTTATTTTCCCTGTTATTTTAACAGTGGTTCTAGATAACCTAGCAGTTCATTATTTTATGTGAAGCTCACATGTGATAACGAATTATCGTTAATACGGTACATCTTTACTTTATTAATTATATACTTATAATTATTTCCACTTATCATATATATTATATCCCTTGGTCATTTTTACTATAACCAAAATTATTTATAAACTCTATATTATATTCCTTAATATACCATAATACATTATATTACCTAGTTTCACTTCCTTGCCTTATTAAATTGCAAAACAACCTCTTTAACTCGGTATCCATATATTATACCCAACAATCTAATAAATTACTAATAACCACATATACTTTTCCGGTAATCATAATTGATCCCGTTAACTCTTATAACTTACCGATAACCATATACTTTTATAATTTATCAAATACCCTTATCAATTCAAAAATTGTAAAACAATTATATTAACTCTCTATAATTGCCAAATAACCTTAACTTTTATAATTCCCACCAATTACCCACATTAACCTTTGTAACTATTAATTAACCACCTTATTTTTACAAATCACCCCAAAACTTCACATTATCACTTATTACTTATAAACTATAGTTTTAATATTTATTTTTCTTAAATACCGAAAGTACCCATATACTTTCTCAAATTACATAACCGACCCATTTTAAATTTGGTTTTCAATCTATAATTCCATAAATTACATATTCACCCCAAACTTTTACAAACTTATTATTTTATGTCATAAATCATTTAACTCAAAGTTTTTAGTCAACACATTGACCAAGACTTAATTTCTTAATTAATACCTCAATATACCCATAAAATCATATTGTATTCGGTAACACACTAAACTTTCCAAAATCACAAAATAGCCCCAAACTTTATTAAATGTCATTTTTAGCACTTAAACACTTATTTAAATTCACTAAAATTCATAATATTAATTCCCATCTTACAATATATTATAAACTCACCAAATAATTCCTATGTTCTCGGTAATATACATTTGTACACTAAACTTTTCAGAAATTACATTTTAACCACATAACTTATTTAAATAGCCATTTAAATACTTGTAGCTATTTTTAATGTTCTCAAATATTTGTAAAATAAGTTAATACACTTATATGTATTTCAAAATTCACTAATTCACCTATATTGTTCTCGGCCACAACTAAATTTTCTCATATGTTTTTAAAACTTGTTTTAAACTTAATAATATGTTTATATACCATATAACACCTCTAAAAATTATGCTAATGTCTTAGAATGATTATAAACTAAAAATAGAACATAAAATACCTAGACCTCTCGGTTTGAATATATGTGTAACAAATTTTTTATGACCTAAATATATACCTTAAGGTAATAACCTTACATCACATGTTTAAATTATTTCCTTGACAATTTAACCTCAATCTTTTCGGTTTTTTAATTTATTCAAGGGTTACACAAAATTTTATAACAAAGTTTGAAGTTTGAATCAAACTTAAATTTAATAAACCTTATTTAGATAAACTTACCCTTAAATCAAGACAATACTTGTGCTTGATTTTTCTTTGAATTTCCAAGCTCCTCAAATGCTTATTTGAAGTAGATAATTCGAACTCCTTGTAAATATATAGGAGATCTATTTGTTAGACTTCTAACAAAAGTTTATAATTAATATTTGTAGAAATTTTACAAGAGTTTACCTTAGGAATTTTTCAAGGTATTTTTGATACACCTTGAGATGATTGTAGAGCCAAGTTTCCTTCATGAAATAATGAAGAGAGTATGGATTTAGATGGCATAATATTTTCGGATATATAGGATACTTTGCCTAAGGTTTTCAATTATGAAATACCTTAGATTAACCTTGATTACTCCTTGAATTGATGTTGAATCAAGACAACTCCTTGGAATACAAATTGATGGCGATTTCTTGTAGGCTTGATAGGATTATTCTTGCTCCAAGACTTGATAGAATTAGCTAGGAAAATACATTAGAATGGTGTTAGGAATTGTTACACCATTAATGGAGTTTATTTATCATTTATGAATATAGTTAGGAATTGAACAAAGAAGAGAGCAAAGAGGAGGCACTTACCATTCGTTTAGTGAAGGCAAGTGAGAAATGTTTACGTAACTTCATTTTTGTAGCAGCAACCGATTTGGTTGTTATATTTTTTTTTGTTTTAATTATTATTATTTCTTGCTTTAGCTTATGGTCATATTATTTGATTACTTAATTATTACATAATTTAGTTCACCATTATTGCCTATCCACACTAGTCTCACGGCTGTAGTGGAACATTATCATCTTGATTGCCTCCCTTGGTGCTGCTCCACGATCACAAGGTAAGGTTGCAAATTAAACTTAGTTTTTTTTTTATGTAATCATTGATAGTATACTAACCTGTTTTGTTTTGTTTTGCAGGTGTATGCTCTCGGGTGTGCAGGGAGCACATTACGTCCAAATGAGTAGCATAGGTTTGATTTTTAATTCTTTTACATCACTTAGCTTATTTAATAACTCATCCTCATCTTATCTTTTCTATTATTGCAGGTGTATGAAATCGCTTATTCAAGGCTAATGGAGGTACCACCTACAGCCACTTACGATAATGGATACAATGGGCATAATACTTTTGTGTTGTTAATCGTAAGTGGCTGTAGGTACCCTAACCCGGATGTGAATCGGTGCTCTGTGACCTGGAGTAACATTAAGAAGTGCAGCCCATTGGTTCGACAAGGGTGTAAGTGGGTTCTTAGTAATGGAAAACTTATCAAATTTTGGACCGACAAATGGCTACTTGATTGTGATTTACTTTCTGTTGCTGTGAGGAATATTCCAGAATCTGTTCTTTGTAGGTCTGTTTCTGATTATTGGGATGACTCAAGAGGTTGGAAATGGGAGTCTTTCCTGCAGTTTCTTCCTAGTGATTTAAGGCAAGCTTTTGATAGTCATATGATTTACCCAAATGGTGGAGATGATTTTATTTCCTGGAAGGCCTCTGCCTCTGGGAATTACTCTGTGGCCTCTGCATATTCTCTGCTCCGGTCACACAATTTGGCTGGAGTTGACAGTTTTCCGGATTCTAATCTATTTAACAAAATCTGGAAGCTGTCTGTTTCGGAAAGAATCAGAGTGTTTCTATGGCAAGTTTGTTTGGGCAGGATTATGACTAATGCTCGGCGGTCTCAGCTGGGTTTTACTAATGATAATACATGTCATTACTGCGGTAGGGAAGAGGATTTATCTCATCTGTTCCGTGATTGTGCTATTGCCAGGAGAATCTGGGATCGGTTTGTTCCTAGGGAGCAAAAGCAGTCCTTTTATAATCTATCTTTCTCTGATTGGGTGAAGTCTAACTTGCTCCAGTATAAGCATATGCTAATTAATGATGATTGGTGTAATGTTTTTGCTATTTGCTGTCACTCTTTGTGGAATTGGAGAAATAAAAAGGTGTTTGGACAGGAACATGGAAATTTCTTACCATTTAATGTTGTGATTAGTAACTGCAGGGCCAATAGGGAGGCATGGGCGCTGAGCAAAGTGGTCAATCTGGTTTCTTTCTCTCGGAATCGAGGGGTTTCTACAGAGAATAGCTGGACACCTCCAGCACATGGGTATCTTAAATTTAATGTTGATGGTGCTGTTTGCCAACTTACTAATGCTGCTGCCATTGGGGGTATATGCAGGAACAGCAGTGGAGCTTGGGTGATTGGATTCGGGAAGACGGTAGGCAAAGCGAAGGTTTTGCAAACGGAAGCAGCTGCCCTCCTCCATGGAATCAAATTGGCTTGCACGAAGCGCCTGAGCAAAATTGTCTTCTGCTCTGACTCACTTGAGTTGGTGAATCTGTTTAACCAGTGCCCAGCCCAACACTATTGTTCTCCTATTATTAACGAATGTAAAGCTCTCCTTGGTAGAATGTGTGAGGTGTCTATTAGCTATACTCCGCGATGTTGTAACAGCATTGCGGATGCAATAGCCAAGCATAGTTTAATTTGTAATTCTAACCAGAGTGTCTTGTCCGCTCCTCCGGAGTATGTAACACCGCTTCTTCTAGCGAGCTCGGATACATCAAATATTAATACATGAGGCCTTGCCTCCGTTTTTGTGACCAAAAAAAAGACAATCAAATGTTAGGTATTTATCTTTGTAGTAAATTAGTGGACCATTAAACACCCCACTAGTGTGTTCCAATTGGCAATTATATGACAAGTTCTACCTATTTGATTTACTAAGCCATTTTATTAGTAGGTTAGTTCATGCTTTTGTGCATATATTAATGTGTTTTAATCTTGTTATTTGATGCTATTCTTGTCTTCTTTTTCAGGTGTATTAAGCGACACCCACATGGAGTAATTTCATCCAGCACATCATGCACTAATACGTCAACATGAATGGTGTAAATCAATTTTGAGTTTCAATATATCATTAGACTATATCTTCTAATATATGCTAACTTGTTTAATTGTATGTTATTGCAGGTGACCGTAGGTGGAAGCTTCAAACAAATTTATGTTGATATCATATTAATTAGTTTAGGTAGGAACGAGTCATCATGTAAAATGACATGTTTTTGAATTGAAACTAGCCAAAAAGAACCATCAATCTCGCCTATTATGTAGATAAATTGGGACTTATTTTTCATTTGATTTTTATTTCATTATATAGTACTAAGACCACACTAATGTGTAGTAGGTTATAGCATTTAATTGGCACATTTTTATTATGGAAAAGATGAAAGTTTTAAGGTAAAAATGCTGATTTTAGGTACATTCTTGTCCTAAAAATCGCCCCCATGTACACTATTAGTTTGGTACTGCCATCAATAGATTTAGATGGTCATTTTATCCACTTTTAAGATTACTAACTCGTGGCTCCTCAAAAGCTTTAAGGTAATTGCGTAAAACGCATTTTCGTGACACCCGAAGGTGCGTTTTTGTGCTTTAAGAATTTTTTTCTGGGAATTAATTAGTCGCTATGACTTCCAAGTGTTTATTGACATTATTTATAGCCAATAATAATATTTAAGGTGTTACATTAAATTATATGGGGTTATATAAACTTGTAACTCAATTTTCGGGCTAAAGGGGCACTCCCGAGATAAAAGGAGCGTTAAGAAATTCCCCCCGAGCTCTCTGTTTATTTTTGAAGAGGTAACTTGGAAATCCTCTTTAGAATGATTAATAATTTTAGGAACTCTAAGAATAATTTTTATAGGGGTTCGTGCCACCTTGGCACTCCTCCTAGGCATTCCCGGGCCTTTATGGGACCCACATCATCAGGAACTTCCGAGAACTTGTATATTTACTCAGTTCTAACTGAGAACTTGTATTTTAAAGATCATAAAATGATCCTTGGTTAAATTCATGTAATCCATAGCTTATATAATTATTTAACTTAAGATCGGGCTTTTAACACCTTAAGGAGTTTAGGTGCGTTTTTTAACGCCCAAGTGTTTATATGTTTTCTTAGGGTTTAATAAACCCCCAAATAATATTTAATTCCTCAAATAATATTTATTTACTTATATTTAATCATTTAAATGTTAGGGGTATTTCAGTCTACCCCCTTAAAAGGACTTCGTCCCGAAGTCATAATTTTTACTTGTTCGTCTTATGGAATCAAGTTCCGTATCTATTCCCTGTATACCTATCATTCCAGGGTGTCAATATTATATTGACAACTCTACATTGCATCACTACTCTAAGTGTATATAGTTCCTATAGATAGATATTCTTTATTCGTGATAGTAATATATCACAGCATACTAACTTAATAAATACTGTAAAACAATGCGTATTCCAACTTCCTAGCTATCCCACTCGGTCATCATTGCACAAATGCAATACCAAATCCTCAGTCCTACAGAGTGCAGAGGCGTAAACCCTTGGCAGTGAATCTCTTGTGTGATTGTAGGAATAAATATAAATATACTGTAAAATAATTAAGTGCTTCATAAACATTCAAGTGTTACATAGAACACACAAACAATCATTCAAGTGTCACATAGGACATATCATTAATCACCAAATGTCACCTAGGACATAACCATCCAATTAATTGCACACATGCGCCATAAACAAACACAAATAATCATACACAAAACCAATCATGTGGTGCTCTACCCCCCTTAAAAAGGGTTACGCCCACGTACCCCTACAAGTATACACAAAACGAAAAGAAAATTGTTGGATACTTGTCTCGCATGGAGTCTTCTAACTCCCATGTCGCCTCCTCAATATCGTGGTTTTACCACAGTGCTTTGACCATTCTAATGGTCTTATTCCTTGTCTCCCTAGTGTTGGAGTTTAACAAGCGTATTGGGGTCTCCTCATATCTAAGTGTAGGATTTAGCTCGAGTGTCTCGGGCTCTAAGTTATGTGATACACATCGTGCACTCTTCCAATTCAACACATAAGTTTAATCTGTAGGCTAATGGGCCCACTCGCTCCGTAATAAGTTACGGTCCTACATACTTCAGGCTAAACTTTGCCCGTCTGCCTAAATTTAAAGGTTCCCTTCAAGGGTGAAATTTTAAGGAAGACTCGATCGCCTATTGCGAACTCGAGGTCTCTCCTCACCCATATATACGGGATTCAGATATAAAAGCATATTAATACACTATGGAACATACCAGGAAATACATAGATTTTGAGGAATATACCTCGGGTATTTCAGAGACACACTTGGGATTCATATTTTCCCCTGTGTTATATTTTGATAACTAGTATAACAACTGATAGAAAAAATTGAAATAACCTCTTTCTTCAAAAATATTGCCCTTATTAACTTCCAAATGAAACTAATTCTTATATAATTTCCAGGAGAAATGGTCTCTTCAAGAGACGATTTCATTAATTCCAAAAGTTTAAATCATCTCTTGTAGAGATGATTTCACTAAAGAGTCGCGTCAACTCAGCATTTGAGTCAGCCAGCAGAAGTAAAGTTGAAATAGTCTTTAGGGGTGACGATTTCAATGCTAATAAGAACCGCAAATATAACTTCACAAGTCATCTCTTTGATAGATGACTTTAGAAATCAAAATCGTCTCTTGAAGAGTCCATTTCACGGGTTCTTAATCTTTGTAGACAATTCCTCCTTCTTTCCCCTTCTCATTTCACTCCGCGCTCAAACAAAAAACGCAACCCTCTCTTCCGTGATTTCAGATTGCCATCAACACCGCTACCACTTGCTGGAGAAGCTACCGCCGCCGCTAGCGGATTGCGCTGTCACCGCCGGACTGCACTACTACCCACCAGCCACCGCCAATTCCTGCTTTTGCTTTGAGGTAATCTCTAACCCTAGAAAATTAGGAATTGCTAGTAAATTGGTGTTTTGTGAAATTATAGCGTTAGTTAGTTGATTATTTGTGATGTTTTATGAAATTATAGTATTAGTTGATTAGTTGTGGTGTTTTGTGAAATTATAGTGCTAATTAGTTGATTATTTGTGATATAATGTTATTTAGTTGATTATTTGTGAAATTATAGTATTCGCTAATTAGTTGTGGTGTTTTATGAAATTATAGTGTTAGTTAATTGATTATTTGTGATGTTTTGTGAAATTATAGTATTAATTGATTAGTTGTGGTGTTTTGTGAAATTAGATTTTGTTGTTGTGGTGTTTTGTGAAATTATAGTGTTAGTTAGTTGATAAGTTGTGATGCTTTGTTTGGATAATATATTGTCTTCAATCAGCCAAATGTTTGGGATGTTAGATTATGTGATGATTCAATGGTGTGTTCAAATAGGTGCATATGGCCGAATGCATCCAGTTTTTTATGTCATGTTAATGGAAAAATTGTGCACGGGGTAAAGGGGGAATATTATGAGGGTAGGAAGAAAAAGGTCGTATTAGTGAATGTCGACATCAATTACGGGTAGCTTATTGCTCAGATTGGTAGACGTTTTGGTATCAACATGTGCACCCACGAAGTGAAAGTGTCAAAGAGGATGAGTTAGTTAGTGAATGACGACTCTATAAATTGGATGGAGATACCCATTGAGGATGATGATGATGTAAAAAGTGCTATGTTCGATTGTCAGGGTGGAGGACCACGAGCAGTATTTTATGAGTTGTACGTTGAAGTACATGAAAAATTCAAATATGGCCAACCTTAGTTGAAGTGACCATTCCACCTCAAGAAACTTCAAATTTGTAGTGTTGTTTGACTCATTGTATTTGTTATGAACTTATTCTCTTTTGATTAGATTTGTAGTTGGATTTATTGTGAAACTTGGATATTTATATTTTTCATTGGATATTAAGACGACGATTATTCTATTTTTGTTTAAATTTCAGTCCTTAATATATTTAAATAATTGTTATTAATATTCAGCCACATAGATCTCGGTCCATTGCCAGACTCTATTCTTAGACATCAGCGTAGTCATAGATCCACATATGTGTGGAATGGGAATGAGTATAAGGTGTTACATTGTCATCATTTAGAGGCCAGTGTATGATGAACACGCATGTGTCGTATGATGTCAAGATGCAGCCTTATCTGGAGGTATCTGGTTTTTTGGTGTTGCCAGTCTGGCATTTATTTCGGCGGATTGGCATCTGATCATCGCATTGGTAGAGAGGTGGCGCAGAGAGGCACACACATTCCTTATGCCATCGAGGGAGACTTTAGTCACACTAGACGATATAGCAATACTATCTAGGTTACCTATAGACGGATTCCCAATGACTGGTAGTATGCACATGGATTGGGGAGCATTGTGCAATAATCTTCTCAGAGCTCGTCCCACAAATCTTGGGCGCCACAATAGGATTAAGCTCACTTGGTTAGACGCCACGTTTAGACATTACCCCTGATGCGGGATGAGTAGACAGTGACAAGGCACTATTTTTGTTGACCGGTCAGGCAACCAGGTACACCTTATGTTCTAGCAGCTACTGAAGGATTTCGATATGGCTGGTCAGTATAGTTGGGGTTCTGCATGTCTCGTGTGGTTATACCGACAACTATGTCTAGCGTCTGATGTCAGTGACAATGGCAATGGCAATGGTGGGGCACTAGTTATACTACAGATATGGGTGTGGATAGATTTCTGTACATTACCCCTATTCGGCACGCACAACCACCTGCACCATCTCTACTCGCCGCTCGCTGGAATGTGGAGTTTGATGTGACCAGCTATGCTACGCATGTGCTCACACATTACAAAGAGGCATTCGATAGGTAGACGCCAAACTAGGTTAATATCTTTCTATTAAAAAATTCATTATTGTACTTACATGCTTTTGTTAATATTCATTCTAATATATTTTTTTCTCTTTTTTCAGATTGTATAGTAGCCGTACACGCTCCATTCCTTGCTTGCATACTGTTTAGTTGGTCGTCACATTGCATGATCTCGCGTGCCGCTTATCTATTTTCATATAGTTGAGTGGCATCTCCATGTGCCAGTTTGGCGGTATCCAGTTGCCACTAGCTGATCCTAGCACAGACAGGGAGGATCCTAGCGTAGACCTTCACGAGATAGACCTGAGACCGTAGACGTAAGGAGTGGAACTGGGCCACTCACCATTCAAACTACGTCACCATGTGGAACAAGCACATAGAGAGAGTGGTTGAGCTTCAACATAATAACGCTGGTGATACATACAATGAGTGGTTCGGTTAGAACATGAGACAGTATATTGACCGCACTAGAGCTTAACTGGGTTACATGGTGAGTAAACGTTACTTTAGTTTGTCATAATTTATTGTCAGTTAATCATTGGGATATCTGTTATAATATCATCTAACAAATTGTGGTGTGCGGGGAGACCACAAATTAGGTCATCGGCATGCTTGAGGAGATGCAAGTCGATGACCCTTTTACCAGACTACGGGTGATATGGGACGAGTACAACAACACGCACTACGTCCTCCCAAGGCCACAACATAACCTTGGTAACATCTCTACCGATCAAGATGTTAACCATGAGCTAGAGGAATAAGATTAGGGTGGAAGACGAGGGTGTGGTCGTCGTGTGCATGGTCGAGGAAAAGGAAAAGGATGTGCACGTGGTCAAGCTACTGACCCAACCCATCATCAGGAGGGTGATGCATTTGACATTGGCGGTATCATGCCCATATCTCAGGTCGACAATACTCCTACGCTGCAGGCTGACATCACTAGGTTTGCTTACTATGGGAGCAACTCAAACGATCATGCGATATCATCTTCCGGTGCTAGCATGAGCATGGATGTCAACTATTTGACGCCTGCCGCAGACCTTGGCTTATGTTCCACTTCAACCCCTAGAGCCCCTCTTAGGGGATAGAATCCCCAACATCACCACGATGTAGGAGATCTTAGTGGCCGTGCACTTGATCCTAGTCTTGCTTCAGCGGTTGAGAATCCTGAACCAAGTGGGATCTGAATTTGAAAGTTCTCACTTAGTAGGTTTCCATACTAAGGCTCAAACCAATTAAGTCCGTAGCGTCTACCAATTTCGCCATATCCCCCTTTCCTTTTACGATGTTGATCTCAGTTGATCTACGACCAACCTTTCATTTCTTTTTTGCCGCACTTCTTTCAGCTCTAGTGGGAGCCCATATTTGGTCAAATCAGAAATGATTCTATCATTGATGTATCTGCAATTCAATATGGATGGATATATCCTACATATATCTTATCTGCCTTTTCTCCTCTCATTTTTCTCGCTCGATCTGGAATACTGGAACGGTCGATATTCATTATTCTTTTTTTTTCTTATTGTTTCTCGTTCGAACCCTGGAGTGAAATCAGATAGGAAGAAGTAAAGCGACGAAAGGGTGTGAAGGAAAAATGCATGGACTACTCATCCGTCTTCTCCTTTGAACTCATACGTAAGTAAGCAGGGAAAGACATATCGGATTCATTTCCACGAAAACAAAAGCAAGGCTGGAGTCACTCTAACTCCTACTAGACTGTAACACCCCTACCGGTAATCCAGTCATTATCCCCTAATCTGTCTCAATTATCAATACTCAAGCAGCGGAATTCCAATACAACCGGGGGTGATACAATGCCGTTAGTCACCCACGTGACTAACAAGGCCAACCCAAGTTCAATACAACCATCCAAATTACAATATCGGTCTGATGACGAATATACCGAGTATACTATACCAAACAATACATCCCAATTCCTTAGTCGAATCTTAGTACAATTACAACTTCAAATGAATTCTTATACAAATGAAATATCCATTCAATACTATACCGAGTATCTAAATTCCTCAAGTTCGCCGGTAACAATTTGGACTTACAAATCAACGTTTACATTTACAAAGTCAATAAAAGTTCTTAATCAAATACCCAAGATTATACAACCATCCCCGTCCTACACTCGAACGGTGTTCAACTTCAAGTACCTGGAAAATAAAAACGGTGCCCCTAGGGGCTCAACAAATTGCTGCATATGAAATTCGCATACCCCGCGTGCTAACAGGGGAACACCGACTATTTGGTCGAGAACATGTGATTCATTTTAATTCAATCAACATGCAATACATCATACAGTATATATGTACAATAACACAACCAATGTTCAACATTGAATACATACACTAACTCACGCATCAAAGAGGTTAGTTTAATTTATCCTATGCTTAGGCCTTGAGGGTTTCTACCTCACTGCGCCTTAATCAATTCTTCATTGTCTTCCCACTATCTTGGGTTACAATTACTCAAGCCCTCTTATTCTCAATCTCAACTCACTTCTCAACTTCTCAAACTCAAACTCAACTCTTCAACTCAATTCTCAAATCTCAACTCTCAAGCTCAATCTCAATTTCTCAACTTAACTCAAATCTCAATTCTCAAATTCTTAAACTCAAATCCTCACTTCAACTGCTCAGTCAAATTCACCAATCAAATACTCAAAGGTATATTTTAAGTCATTACCCATGACCTCCGGTAGAGTCATACACAAGACTCACCACCGGGCTTTCAAATACAAACGGAACTATACACTTAGCTCCTCGAATACTCAATTGTCCGTTTCTCTACCAGACTACTCAAATTCCCAACACTCCTCTCTTGGAGTTATAATACAATCTCATGGATTAGCCTAGAAGTATCTCTCTCGATATCCTCTAATAGCTTAGGGAATTACCAACATCTAGTATTCTTAGATTTAAGGGTTTCCATAACGTATTGAATACTCCCATGTTCGGGACATTGTTTATATTAGTCGGGTCCTCTCATTGTGGTCGACTATCTTTCTAAGGGGTTTGGTGATCCCTTACCATTCTTTAAATCTCTCAAGGTTCGTGTCTTGAGCAATCATCATTCCTCTAAATAGAGGTTCCTTATATAATTCCACTATAATTATTGTTTTGTGGGTTAAATCAATTCGGTTCTCTAACCGTTATCGGGAGTTTACTAATCCCGTACACTCTCTCACATTCTAGTGAGTTCATAGGTTTGTGTTATCGTTTCTTGGTTCGATAGTTTTAGTGCGTTACCACGTTTTCATTAATTCACAACATGACTCTTTCTTCGAGTCACTAATCAAACAAGACTCAACTATGAGTCTAACTATAGCACACATTCAACGTTCAAGCACTTCATCCACAATCACACATTTCATGAATTATACAACTTCAATTTCAACATACAGTCCAACAAGGCTCACTACATTACAAACTCAAGTAAGTACAAACAATCCAATTCGTGCATTTATCTTGTTTAGGTGATCACAAAGCACACAAGCACACAAATCAGAGTAGCCAAGGTAGCATACAGGGCATGAGAAAATCATACCTTACACCATGGTTTAACTTTACCGGGTCGCCTTATGTTCCTCGGTTTACTCTTGGTCCACTGAGAACGTTTCCAACATTTCCATTAATTTAAGGTTCTACGGTATGTAAAACTAATACTCCCGTAATTAACCCCGTTATCCCGTTATTCCTTAGTTTTGTTCATGTGTTCTCAATCTCACAACTTCCTCATTCAATTCTCTATCTTGTTTACACTTCCAAGGACCTTTATAGGTCACCAAACAAGCCCTAAACATCATCTAAAACCATCCCCAATCAATTCCCCATCTTTAGAATGCATTAAAACACTTTCTGTTGAATTTTTGCATTGGTCCGGGTTTGTGTCCGGGGTTACAAACCCGGACCAAACACGGAAATAAGTTTCTGGCAAGTTTTTCATGTGGTCCGGGTTTGTGTCCGGGGTTACAAACTCGGACCACCCCCTGGGATGACATTCTGCCTAATTTTTGATGTGGTCTGGGTTTGTGTACAGATTTGCAAACCCGGACCACCCCTCGAACTATCAAATTTTACAGTTTTTGAATTCTTTTTAACCCCTAATTCACCCCTAATCATTCCCTAATCTTTCCACATATTTTCTACATGTTTAAACACCTTAAAAATGCTCTAAACCTCTTCAAATCATTGGTCAAATCCTTGCTCAATTTCTACAAATTTCCATCCTCACTGTTACATTTTGCACACTTGTGCATTTCCTAAACTCCTCTTGGTAGTTTACACTTTGTTCTCTCCCATTTTGACCATTCCAAATCCTTCCTAAACAATTGCATCAACTATGCCCAAGTTCATTCATTTCCTTCAAGGTTTACAATCTAGTTTCTCTCCAAGCTCCAAGGCACTTATATACTAGTTTGCTACATATTTTATACTCTCTCTAATCCATTCTCCATCTACCATTCCAAGGTTGTTAATCCACTCAGCTCAACCCAAATGAACACTGTAACACCCCTACTACGCACATAACATTACTTGAAATCGCAGCGGAAATTAAACAACTAAACAATATCTAAACGATTGGTGCTACAACGCCGTCAACCACCCACGTGGTTAACAAGGCTGAATAAATACAAGTGTACCGGTCTGATGATCAGACTCCCGAGCATAGAACTAATAACCACATATACACTAACATAATACCGAGTATTTACTTACATCCTTCACTGTATACTGTTACTGTAAACTGTTCACAACCAAAATATATAACGCCACGGGAGCACAGGCACATCCCGAGCCCAACATCCAAAAGTAATCAAAAGTAAACCTGCATCCTAGAATCTAAAGCCACTCCGCTTCTTCGATCCTCATCCTGCAGTAAAAGAAATATGGAGCCCCCGAGGGGGTCAGCAACCCTTGGCTGGTATGGTTAACGCGCAGCCCATCGGCTACCGGGATGCGCGCAACTAATTGTCATGATGACATGGCATTCATTATAAAATACACAACTTATACATATATATCATAACATGGGTATTGTACACAACATCACACACATCACACAAGAACAATTCCTTTTTGGAAGAGAACCAACACAGTTAGTCCCCATAGAGAGCCTAGAGAATGTTGCCATGCTCATGCTAAGCTCGTTACATAACTCGTTACCGTCCTGTTAGATTGAACGGATAACTTAACACAAGGTGCCTCGGATATAGTGATCCAAGCACACCGAAATAACACATAGTATGCCCCTGTGGCCCGACGTGAGTCAGTAAAATAGTCTTGGTTAAGCTAAAGGGAAGGTTGGAAACCAAATTGGAAAACAACCATAACATACAAAGAGAATCGAACCGGTTATGACATCGACTCCCATACTCACACGCGTGGCCGGAACAGACCGGACTCCTCACTTCCCCCGTTAGTACTTGTTAGTAGTTCAACATAGAACTCAGTAAACAACTCACAATAATTGGTCAAGTCTTGTTAGACACACACAAGGGAAGAGAGAGTCATACTTAACAACATAATAATACTCAACAACTGTAAACTCTTTACATGCTTTAATCTTACAAAGTCATAAACACACAGAAAAACAAACAACAAACAAGCCGGTGTAAACCGGTAGGCAACAGACTGCAAGAAAACCATACCTTGGTCCTTGCTTCGATTGATTTCCACCGTAGGTCACTCCTATACAGGTTTAAGAATGTCGGTTAATTATTTACTTAACTTCAAACTTACTAAATGTTTAACATGATTGTATGACATGTTTTAATACCCAACTAATCCTTCCTTACCTACATTATACCCCCCTAAGGTTAACTACATTTGTCACATTCTTTATTTATTTATTTTTTATAAGTTTTGGTCTGTCCGACCCACCGTCCGACCCACAACTGGGTCGGACCCTTCCAATGATTTTCGGGTTTGAAAAACTTAACTTGTCCGACCCATGTCCGACCCAACCTTGGGTGGACCATTCCAGAGAATTTTTATCGACCTTTGAACATACATGTCCGACCCACGTCCGACTCACTCGAGGTCGGACCATTACAGAACTTTTACCGCCTTACCAAACAACCATGTCCGACCCACGTCCGACTCACTCGACTGGGTCGGACCATTCCAGAACATTTTTCCGTCCTTCAAAACATGACCGTCCGACCCAAGTCCTCTGGGTCGGACCGTTCCAGAACAATTTCCTGACGTCTAACAGAGGCTGTCCGACCCACACTTGGGTCGGACCCCTAGGTCGGACGCCATCTAAACTTGCCCAAACTTTGTCAAATCTTCACCAAACTTCTCCTAAAGCCTCTTAATGTTTCCTAACATCATTTGGTACCCTCAAACCCTCATGCAACATTCATAAATTTCATTATCTATCTCCTTAAACACTTACCATTTCATACCGAAATTCGAACACTTATGCTATTTTCCCCTCCTTAGTTTTCCAAGTGGTGTTTTCAATACCTATGATAACCTACTATCACAAATTTTTCTCCTCATTTTAACATCCTCTCCAAAGCATCATTTCTTACCACTTAAACCCTAGTTGATGTCTAAGTCCCTTTGTTACCTAGACACCTTAAGACATTATTTTCTCCTCTTGAAAATACTTAAGCATTTCCCAACATTTCTAGTGCACCAAACTTATGTAACACTTAGAACTTTACTTACTTCTCCTAAATTTGACATGGATTCTCTTAAGAACATTACTGAGCCAAAACACATTTTTTTCTCCCCAAGCACACAGAACAACCTAAATTCACCAAGAACACTCTCACACCCAAAGTTTCACACCAATTTACACTACATCACAATATATGCATAATTTAAATTGCATGGCACTTAGGCCCTTAAATGCATGGCTCTTAGGCCCTTAAAGTGCATAACCCTTAAACAGTGAATTTCCAACCCAATATATATGCCTTTACCTGCATTACATACAACACCATATGTCCTTTTACTATCTCCTTGAAACATCTCACTAGGTCATTATCATTAGCTCTTTAAGTAGTTCTAACAAGCATTATAAGCTCATTTCTCCTAAGGCATTAAACCACATTAGGTTAGCATGTTTACCTCTTTTCCACAACAAACTTCTCTCTTGTTTCCTTATAAACCGGTAAGGTATTTGATTCCTTGTCAACTACTAAACAATATACAAACATTGAAATGAGTATAACAACTCCAAGCTTAACTCATTGTAACCCTAGTTTACATTGTTTTCAAAAACACTAATGTAATTGTTTTACCTTGTCTTTGAAGAGAGTTTGAATATCTATCAAGAAGGACTCCACCTATCCATGAAAGGTTGGAATGAAGCTAGAACAAAGTCACCAAAGAGTACCATTAATGGTATTTTCGGTCAAGGTAAAAACATGGAGGAAACATGATTTTTCTTTGAGATTCCTTACCTAGAAGCAAGGGAGAGTAATAATATGTAGAAATGTAAGCTCAAGCTCCTTCAATGGTGGAACTCCATGGCACCGAAATGGG